>VCRD01007174.1:4720-17641 GCA_006783055.1 Trinorchestia longiramus
TGGTGCAAGTAAAGTCGTTCAGAAACATCACTTGGTGCAAGTAAAGTCGTTCAGAAACATCACTTGGTGCTAGTAAAGTCGTTCAAAACGCGGGCCTGAAATTGTGTAAGGAATTCTAAAGTTGCGTAAAAATACAGTGTCTCAAAAGAAATGTACTCGCTCTATGATTGTCCATTACTAATATATTTTGGTTTAATTTTGGTGTTTATTAACATCGATACAGGTATGACATGTTAAATTAAAGAAAAGATTATAAAAATAAACTTTCCTAATATCTTCCGAATCTAGTCTCCCCAGGTAATGGGCAATCAAAAAGTAAAAACATTTTTGGGGAGTACACCCTGTATAATCCAAATTTCAGTTTTTACTTCAAACTCCAGTAACATGCAATGAAGAAACGAAAAAATAATTTTAGGTAAGTCTTCACAAGCTCCTCATTTACTTTTTTAGGTTCTCATTTACTAAGTGCAAACTGAGTTAAAGAACACAACAATTTAGAAAAAATGCAGTTGTCTTCACGTCCATCATGAAATATTTTTTTAGTTTTCGTAGCAGTGTAAGGAAGCTGAGCTGACAGAAGATTTAATGGGACCCAACAGGATAGTGAGCCGTGACCTTTAGGCTATTATCGATTATCGTATTAGAAACATTAAGCTCAAAAAACATGAGCAAAATGCATGAATAAAATACAGGAGGGAATTACATGAGGAAAACGCATGAGCAAAAAACATGAACAAATTGCATGAGAAAAACGCATCAGCAAAAAGCATGAGCAAAATACAGGAGGAAAAAACACGAGTAAAACGCACCAGCAAAAAGCATGAGAAAGAGATTCAAAGGCACGAGGATTTCCGATCGCATTCGAATGGACGCGTTTGTACAGCGGCGATTCAACTCCTGAATCGTGGAAAGCAACATTCCAACAGCCCCGCCCTGGACCCACGGTTACGGCGGGCCCTGGTGAACGCCCATGTCAGGAATGAGCACCGTTCCTCTATCATTAGTCAGGCTTGACCATTACAAATACCTTAGCAACATTGGTCAATCCTCATCAGGGTCAGTGACTGAGCAGAACATTGGTCAGACCCGACTCTTACTCATAACTGGTCAGGTTAATTAATATTGGTCACGCCCAACTGGACAAATCAATATTAGTCACGCGTGATCATTGGAAATAAGTGACCAGGTTAACATTAAATAGTTAACATAAACTGTATTAAAATAAGAAGAATCTAAGCAACAGTTCAGTTGGAAGGTGTGGACACACTCGTGACGTACAGTACGACGCCGTTACGAGCATTTAGGAAAGCAAACCACAAGCGCAGACCAAAAACCTCTAACTGTAATCAGGTATCATCACCGATACTTTTAATGTATGTTGAAAGCCTTGAATTCATAGCCCTTACATCGTTTTGATTCAACATAGGTCATTATTATACTTAGATCTTAGGTCTATTTCTTAAATTCAGTTTAATTTCTCAAAGTTAAGGAGGCAGTGGAAGCGTTAGTTCTCTCTTACACCAGCACACAAGATCGTTCACGTGGCTTCCATCAGAAGCGATCTGGAATCCAGCACGAGCAGCACGAGCGAATGAGCATGCAGGGTAGAGGGACACGGACGGTCCACACGGCCATTGTGATGTTTTGTCTGCTGGTCATTGTGACGTTTGGTCTGCTGGTTAGTGCGATGGTTGGTCAACATTTGTGAACAAGACAGCGTCAATCCTCACCAGGGTCAATAATAACAGCAGAGAGACACGTAAGCAGTGACCCACACACCCACACTGTGTAACGCAAAACGCGTCCATGCGGTTACCTCCTTCTACGAGTGTTGACAATAAGCCTGTAAAATACACCTGCATTTTTCAGCCTCATGAATCAGACGAAGTTCAAATTTAAAGAAGCTACTCTATTATGAGATTTCAGTTATTAGGACTTCGGGAACAGTTCATCGCTAGTGCTTCTCTCAACGGAGGGGCACAGAACTACTTTTGAATTCAGATGAAATGTTGGATTAAAACAGTTCACGGAACCACTGCCCTGAGCACTTGTACTTCTATTATACTTCAGCACAGGAGTTCTCTAGTATTGCATCCCACAAGCCCTGCTGTGAATGTCAGAAGTCACCACGACTCTCTAACGCTGCTGTTTCTTGTTTCTCCTGCAAAAACTCTAGTTTTAACTTTCAGAAACGTGTCACGACCTCCTTAGCAGATACCTATGCATCTGTTCGTAGAGTTTCATACGCTGCAACTAACAAATCTCTGTTGTAGACAATATCAGTCGCTTAACACGTTGACTCTGAAGTGGTACGTATGTGTACCAATTAGGTTAGGTTCTGTAATTTTTTCAGATCCTTCTAGTGACTATGCGTACAAAGTGAAGATTTACACCAGTCAGGCAATCAGAGGCAACGTGTTAAATCGTTATCACTTTCAAGTTATTTGAGTCCACACTCATTTTGTTTACCCTCACGACTGATAGAGATGTCAGCAACGAGGCTATTATCGGTTTCAAGTTATTTCAGTCCACCCTTCTTCAGTTTATCCTTACGGCTGATAGGGATATTAGGAATGAGGGTAGCAAAGCAGTCATCGCTTTCAATTTACTTCAGTTTACCCTTATTTAGTTGACCCTCACGGCTGACAACTGCAGCTCACTACACGCGCTGCATTGAGCTTTCCTTACAGCGTCGCCCACACCTCCCCCTAGGTCAGTGGTTCCCAACCTTTTTGTGATCAAGTACCACTTGGAGGTCCTGTGCAGTCGCCGCGTACCACCTGGTTCTAGAGAAACTAAATTCGATCAGATATCACTTTATTTCCGTAATTATCAAATAACAAAAGAAAAATTGTTCATGACCCAGAAAGTGTTTGCATACCACCTGGAATGCCCTCGCGTACCACTGGTGGTACGCGTACCACAGATTGGGAACCACTACCCTAGGGAGACTAGTGCTGACGACACGGTATCCCGACACCGCGCCTCAACTGTTAGGGAAAAAATGGTTTGAGAAGTGACTGAGAGAATCAGCGCAGTTAAGCGCAGGACAGAACGGTTCCAGGTTCTGGTGCCATTACCGTCAGTGGGTCCATGTTGTCCGGCCCTGCTTTCTGTATTAACATATGGTTCATTTACGCATTATCTTTATCTTTTCTGGCTGTGTCTACTTTTGGTTTGGAATGAAGAGGTGAGTTGCAACATGTCCCGTTCCTGGTAACTGTACAGGCATTCTATACCAGTAACTGTACAGGTGTATAGGCATTCTATACCAGTAACTGTACAGATGTACAGGCATTCTATACCAGTAACTGTACAGGTGTACAGGCATCGTATACCAGTAACTGTACAGGTGTACAGGCATCGTATACCGGTAATTGTACAGATGTACAGGCATCGTATATCGGTAACTGTACAGGTATAGAGACAGACATTGTATACCAGTACCTACACAAATGTACAGGTGTGGTATACCAGTAACTGCACAAGTGTACAGACATATCACTGCCTATGTGTGCAGGTGTAGTTCAGCGATAACAGCACAGATGTAGAGGCCAGTCTGTACCGAACTCACGGTCAAGAATTACTATCGTGTCGACCACAGTACGAACACAGTGAGAATAGCAGACACTGGGACTAGCATCCACAACACAGTTAACACATTAGCAGCCATCATACTATATATACAGTACGTATGAAGTCCTTCACTTTAATTCTATATTCGAAATGTTTCGTTCAAAAGTTGCGCAAAATTCCATGAAAACCGGGCAAAGACAAGTGGTAATTTACGCAATATTTCATTTAGTCGAGAAATAACTTGGCCGTTTGAGGGTTCAAGTATGCGAGACACTGCGCGACGCGGGCACTAAACAGAGACCAGGTTTCTAGCAATGCTCATACAAACAGCGTTGCCGAAACCGGTCTACTGCAACCATCCCGTCAACTGGCGCTGGATGCGTGTAGTATTTGTGTCCTAGAGTGAGTCCGTTTTCTGGGAGAGTGTGAGTAGTATGAAGAGGTTTGCTGTTTGTCTCTTCGTGATATAATGAATCCGGGACACTTTATCACGAATAGAACAGGATAATTTTTTCATAGATTAGGACAGCGCTGTTTATGCTAGATAAGGACAAGGCCAATTACTCTAAATAAAGACAGGGCCAGTTACCCTATATTGAGAGAGCCATTTACCTGAAAATAGGGGGGAAATCGTCTCATGATGAGCTGTTCGAGCAGAAAGAGATTGAAATATCAGGAGAAATACCGCAAACATTTAAAGCATAAAACAGCAAGAATAAAAAGATAACTTGCTTCTCAAGTTCTTACATTTGTAGCTCAAGTTTTTACTGTTGTACACGTTCTCACTGCTGTTGCTCATAAGATAACTTGAGAATTATTCACGATGAGCAGGACAACTTGCCTGTTGCAGTGCGCATCATTGCTTTGGCTACAATAACAGTAATCGCGAGGGCTTCCCTCCCCTCTCCTCTCTCCTATGGTCCCCTCCCCTCTCTGCCTGCTCTCCCGTGGTCCCCTTCCTTCCCTCTCTATCCTCTCTCCCGTCATCCCCTCCCTTCCCTCTCTGCCTTCTTTCCCATCGTCCCCTCCCTTCCCTCTCTGCCTTCTCTCCCGTCGTCCCCTTCCTTCCCTCTCTGCCCTCTCCCGTCGTCCCCTTCCTTCCCTCTCTGCCTTCTTTCCCGTCGTTTCCTCCATTCCCTCTCTGCCCTCTCTCCCGTCGTCCCCTCCCTTCCCTCTCTCCCGTGGAGGCGGAGTCAAGCTGTGAAGGGGGGCGGAGCTAGACTGACTCACCGATGCGGTTGAGGTCTGGCAGTGTGTGATCGGCATACTGAACGTTCAGGTTCTGCAGGTACTCCACCACACTCTGCTGGATCTTGCGCAAGTTTGACACCTGTAACAAAAAAAAACTCTCCATATCACATGTTCATTAAAAAGATAATCTCTCCTGTGCAACTGCCACAGCTACTAGCAACAAAGTTTGACAAGATGAATGCTATTGAGAATGTTTATTGAATAAAAATGAACTGTCAATGGATTTGTTGTGCCTAGACAAGTGTAAAAACAGTTTGAAAGCGTAATTAAGACCAGAGTGAAACCTACGACCATCCTTCTTATAACCCGGTCTGAACATTCGGAGATCTTGTAGTGCTAAACAATGTTTCTTTAAAATAACAAGAATAAAATGTGGCAACAGAAACGAGCCGTTTGGTCCAGTCTTGGGCTGTTACCCAAGTCCCATGTCATCTAATGTAAAGATATCAATCACGCACATGTACATCAATTATACATGGATATTTCAATCACGTGCGCACACCTTAGTCACTTCCAAGCATTGCAATCACGCAAACGCACCACAAACACAAACATACTGTACTCCGCAGCAAGGGGCGGCAAGGGGCAGCAAGGGGCAGCAAGGGGCAGCAAGGGGCAGCAAGGAGCAGCAAGGAGCAGCAAGGAGCAGCAAGGGGCAGCAAAGAGCAGCAAGGAGCAGCAAGGGGCGGCAAGTGGCAGAGGGCAGTGCAGAACGAATCAAAGAGATGCGAGTAGCAAACAAATTCACTTTATTCTGCTATATCATGCAGCACATAATCATATAAGGATCAGGTTTTCAATTCTTAGCGTGAAGATCGTAGGAAAAGTGGAGCAGCTCCCAGCAACTGTTTCCATCCTGTATACAGTTTGAGGTACAGACTCGTAGGAGAGCTAGATGAGCTTGATGAACGGTGGTTAGCGGGTACCCTACGTCGCACACAGTATGTTTTTCACCAGTCAACCGCTGCCTGACTGCTGTTGAGTGGTGCGTAGTGATTCGAGCCCAAGACTGTTGCATCACACAGCATTCAACCACAGCAAGCCTGGACAGTGAACTGAACTCTTTCTCTGACGACAGCACCAGCAGCAGCAGCAGCAGCAGCACCACCACCACCACCACCGGCAGCAGAAACACAGCATCAGCAGCAGCACCGGCACCAGCAACAGCAGTTGCAGTCTAGGGAAGGTCACCAGTACACACTGGACACCGGCAGCCGCTGCGACCAAAAGTGAGAGAGAAGGAGTGTGTGGAGAGAGTAAGAGAGAAGGAGTGTGTGGAGAGAGGAAGAGAGAAGAAGCGTATGGGGAGAGTAAGAGAGGAATGTATGGGAAGAGTAAGACAGAAGAAGCGTATAAGGAGAGTAACAGAAAAAAAGGAGGTCTGGGAACGACAGGCTCACAGCTACCTGCAGAATGAAGGGCAACAGAGGAACAGAAGTAAGGTGAATTTATTTAAATTTTCATCGGGGCGAAACCTGGCCAGAAGTTAGTGAGCATTGCATGGCAGCGACCGAACACTAGAATTAGAAGCAACATACAAATCCTGAAGCTACGCAGACACACGCGTTCTTTACCTATGGAAAGAATTCTTTCTCTTTGAGGTCCGCCCACTGTACCCTCATTCCGACTCCCCTTACCTTGGATAGGGTTAAAGAAAATATTGCCTCGTTCAGAGGGAAATATGTTTCCCCTCTCGTGTCTTGCTAACTAACACTTGCATGACCCTTATCATAAATCTGTCTAACAAATCTGTTGAACAAAGTAAATTAAAAACCAATGAAAGAAGTTAAAAGGGAGAGATGGGAGTAAATTATGGAGTAGAAAAAGAAAGATGAGAGTAAATTAGGGAGTAAGGAAGGAAAGAGGAAAGTGAATCATAGAATAAAAAAGGAAAGAAAACACCAAAGTATGAAGAGAAGAAAGGAAGTATATTGGGAAGTAGGGACGCAGAGTAGGAAGGTAATAAAAGAATTAATAAAAATTAGGGGCGTATAGAAGGAAAGTAATAAAGGAATTAATAGAAAGTAGGGACACAAAGAAGGAAGGTAATAAAGGAATTAATAGAAAGTAGGGACACAAAGAAGGAAGGTAATAAAGGAATTAATAGAAAGTAGGGACACAAAGAAGGAAGGTAATAAAGGAATTAATAGAAAGTAGGGACGCAGAATAAGGAGGTAATAAAGAAATTGATAATAAGTAGAGAAGCAAAGAAACAAAAAAAGAACTCCCCCTCAGTTTTTAATTTTTCTTAAGAGCAGCTCATGACTCCTAGAAACACGAGTTGTTTCTTCCTCCAGTTGACTTTGTGAGGCATTCAAAGCGCAAGAGTTGCAGGTTCAAGAAAAAAGACATTCATGGACAATCAGAGTTTCTCTTATTCAAGTTAGCCATTACTTTGCTCGGCAGGTTGTCATAATAAGAACTTTTTGTCAAAACGTTCGTTTGTTAATTAGGAAATAAGGGATCCAAGTTATCTCACTTTATAATAATACACAGTAGTTCCACTATACCGTATGCCCCACCAAAACCCGAACCGAGTATTTATTTTCCCGTATCAGTAATACCATCATTCGACTTATTGTATGCTCTTTTCTATAGATTAATTTTGAGGGATAATTTTGCAAGAAATTAAATGCTTATGGCGTTCATATGATGGTATTACTGATATGGGACATACGGGTTCGGGTTTTTGTGGGACATACTGTATAATAATACAGTTTGTTGCTTGCTTGCTTGCTTGCTTGGTCCGTGTCTCTGTGACGCTCTTAAGGATTTAGATAAGAGGAAATTCGGTAGGGTATACATGTATTGTAAGCATTGTATTGTGGATACCAAAGGCACATCCTTCAATGTGGAAACTCCTTCGAAAACCAAACGAAAAATTCAGTAAAAAACACGAACTTTTTCACGTGTGGGTCTTCTAGTTAGTTAAATATACCAGCGTTTCCGCACAGACGTTAATGCAAAATAAAGCTGCACACAAATACATCCTCATTTCCGTCCCTTTGAATCAGTAACACAACACAAATGGAGGCAAGGCGCAGTGGTCAGGAGTCGCAACACAGAATTACGAGAACAAAAAAACGTTTGTTCAGTCAAGCGTATACAAGATACGGAATGTTGCTGCTGGTCACATTCTATGTACGTCAGATGACGTAACGTTCAGTTAGTAGTTGTGAAGTTTAGTACGGGTATGAATATAGCTTGAATTGAGGTAGTATTTACAGGTACACGTACACCTGTGCAGTTGCTGGTGTAGTACTCCTGTACACCTGTGCAGTTGCTGGTGTAGTACTCCTGTACACCTGTGCAGTTACCGATATATCACTCCTGTACACTTGTGCAGTTGCTGGTGTGGTACTCCTGTACACCTGTGCAGTTACCGATATATCACTCCTGTACACCTGTGCAGTAACCGGTATATCACCCCTGTACACCTGTGCAGTTACCGGTATACCACTCCTGTACACCTGTGCAGTTACCGGTATATCACTCCTGTACACCTGTGCAGTAACCGGTATACCACTCCTGTACACCTGTGCAGTTACCGGTATATCACTCCTGTACACCTGTACAGTAACCGGTATATCACTCCTGTACACCTGTGCAGTTACCGGTATATCACTCCTGTACACCTGTGCAGTTACCGGTATATCACTCCTGTACAGTCACCGGGAACGGAGCATGGTGCAACCCACTTGTTCCTCCCAAATCATCAGTAAAACACAGCCAGAAAAGATACTGCGTTTGTGGCACTGGTACAAAAGACGCCCACATCCATGTGTTGGTACAGAAGACGCACACATCCATGTGTTGGTACAGAAGACGCACACATCCATGTGTTGGCACAGAAGACGCACACATCCATGTGTTGGCACAGAAGACGCACACATCCATGTGTAGGTACAGAAGACGCACACATCCATGTGTTGGCACAGAAGACGCACACATCCATGTGTTGGCACAGAAGACGCACACATCCATGTGTTGGCACAGAAGACGCCCACATCCATGTGTTGGCACAGAAGACGCCCACATCCATGTGTTGGTACAGAAGACGCACACATCCATGTGTTGACACAGAAGATGGTGGTGGTTGACGGTCATAATTTTAGGAAAACTTAATTGGAAAAAGGTTAAGAACTCAATTCTAAGTCGACCAAGAGCGTGCACTGAAGAAGGTAAAGATACTCGGCTTTTATGCCATTTACTGAACGGAGTTACTAGTTTATTCTGATCAATATTCGCTCATTTATAATGCAAGGTAGTTATTGTTCTTGAAAATTTTGCTTTGTTCTCACGCCTGTAGAACACCAGGTGGGTTGTGCCTGTAGAACACCAGGTGGGTTGTGCCTGTAGAACACCAGGTGGGTTGTGCCTGTAGAACACCAGGTGGGTTGTGCCTGTAGAACACTAGGTGGGTTGTGCCTGTAGAACACCAGGTGGGTTGTGCCTGTAGAACACCAGGTGGGTTGTGCCTGTAGAACACCAGGTTTGCGGCAATAACTAAAGCTAACTACACGGGTTCAGGCTGACAATTGCTTCGAAGTCGCGGTTTCGTTGCTGGACTGGTGCGTGTATTGAGTTCAGTAGGTCAGTGTTGGTGGTTAAGGAACCCGGCACTTGCAATTAATTGAACAATGAGCAGCAATGTGACGTGGTCATTGAGTGACGCTGTCACGAACAAGCTTCAATTTTGGTGCATTTTCGAATTGAAAAATTTGCACGGTAATTAGGTCAGTTGAGCACGGCAAGCGCACGCAATGCACGTTCTGAACACAGCTCCAAGTGAGCAGGCCTCTATGTGACAGGAATTTTACGTACCAGAGACTTTGTTCACGTGAGAATACACCAAGGAATGAAGAAGGTTCATCAGGCGGAGGGTACAAGATATACGGTAGATAAAACAACGTATGTCCGCTTGGTTTCAGTGAATAAACACAACGAATGTAGATCACTGAACTAAGAAGAATTAGCGCTCGGGAGAGGAATAACACGATACATCAAAATTTATCCCAGGTTTACACTAGAAATTGTACGAAGATTTAGAGTCGTAGAGAGAGATCAGTTTAACTCTTTCAAGTGTGGGGGTCCACATGTCATACCTCCGAAGAGGTCATGTTTAATTTAGTGCGTGAGTTTTATCTTCTGTCCCAGTGTCCCAGCAGACCCGCAAGCGTCCCAGCAGACCCGCGAGCGTCCCAGCAGTCCTGGCAACGTGCCAGCAGTCCTGGCAGCGTGCCAGCAGTCCTGGCAGCGTGCCAGCAGTCCTGGCAGCGTGCCAGCAGTCCTGGCAGCGTGCCAGCAGTCCTGGCAGCGTGCCAGCAGTCCTGGCAGTGTGCCAGCAGTCCTGGCAGTGTGCCAGCAGTCCTGGCAGCGTCCCAGCAGTCTTGGCAGCATGCCAGCAGTCCTGGCAGCGTGCCAGCAGTCCTGGCAGCGTGCCAGCAGTCCTGGCAGCGTGCCAGCAGATCCGCAAGTGTCCGTCCGAGCAGTCCTAGTAGTCCTGGCAGCAGCCCAATAATCCTAGCAGCGTCTTAATAGTCCTGGCAGTGCCTCAGCAGTCTTGACAGCATCCCAGTAACATCCAAGCCCGGACAGCGTGCCAGCAGGCCGAGCTGGTAGTGAACACACAGACCTGCCAGCACAACTGCACAAGTGTGTCCTGCACACACAGACCTGCCAGCACAACTGCACAAGTGTGTCCTGCACACACAGACCTGCCAGCACAACTGCACAAGTGTGTCCTGCACACACAGACCTGCCAGCACAACTGCACAAGTGTGTCCTGCACACACAGACCTGCCAGCACAACTGCACAAGTGTGTCCTGCACTGCAGCAAGAAATGCTCGTCAGTTCAACTCCTTTAATCTGAGCAGGTCTCTGGTGAAGCTGAGTGCACGTGTTTGTGCACGTGTGCCTAGCTAAGTCTGCACGTGTGCCTCTGCACGTTGCAGCCTGTATACTGGCCTGTATACTGGCCTGTATACTGGCCTGTGCTCAATAGGATGAACGCAGCACTGACTACGCTGTTTATCCTGCGCAGGTCAACTTGTGCAGGCCACACACTGCAGGCAGAACTGCCAGCAACACTGCCAGCAGCACTGTCAGCAGGACTGCCAGCAGGACTGCCAGCAGCACTGCAGGCAGGAGCTCAGGAGAGCAACGGCCTCCAGTGACCTCATCTGGACGGGCTCACCGCCCCCCTCTCACCCAGCAGGAGTATATTTCCCCCCTTCAGTGGGGGTACATCACCCCCCCTCCAGTGGGGGTACACCACCCCCATGACACTCGTGCCAGAACGCGTGTTCATTCATTCGCTGGCTCTCCATCAAGCGCTGACTTCAGTGTCTGGTGCATCAAATGAACTGAGTTCCATCAAGCGCTGACTTCAGTGTCAGATGCATCAAATGAACTGAGTTCCATCAAGCGCTGACTCCAGTGCATTCATGCATCAAATAATACTAAATAAAGTACAGTATTTGCTATTGCATTTACCTGCTATTCTGTTCTGAACAGCATTTTTTTATTGGCTTCAGATTCAAATTAAATATTCAGATTGAAATAAAGTGCCGGTAACAACCGCCAGCTTCTTCACAGCTGGATTTCCCAACTCCACGTCGTTTCAAGTTAAGGCATCAATCACGCACAGGCACCAGGGGTAAAGAAATTCATATATAAGGGGTAACAGTCGTGAAAACAGTCATCAATTTTTACCTAATAATTTCCAGTCTCACTTTACACATTAATTATTTACATTCTTTAAGGTACACAATAGCAAAATAGCTTTTGATACACATAGTTATCTGACACTGAAATGTGGCTCGTGGGACGCAATAATTATACGACTCGCAATACACAACATTATTATTTTATTTCTGGTTTAATCACCAATAGGAGCAATGTGCAGTGATGCAGGGTATCTAGAGGCAGTATGTAACTATTAAAGCCAGCACAGTACACAAGAATTACACGTCCTGGTACATATGTAGTAAGCAGTAATGTGGCAGCGGTGGAAGCGTGTGCAAGTAGTTAATATCAGTGTGGTGGAGGTGGAAGCGTCGAGGTGTTGAAGCACATTACTATGGAGGCGATGGATGCAAGTGGAAGTGGCAGTGGATGCAGGTGGAGGTGGCAGTGGATGCAGGTGGAAGAGGGAGTGGATGCTGGTGGAGGTGGCAGTGGATGCAGGTGGAAGAGGGAGTGGATGCTGGTGGAGGTGGCAGTGGATGCAGGTGGAGTGGTGGATACAGGAGGTGGTAGAGGAACACCAGCCTAGCGACGGAGGTGCGGCCAGATTAGAAAAATCGTAGCGGTGGCGGCGCCTGTGTGTCCATCCTGAGTTCAGGGCAAACACAGTCTCTCCTCCTCCCCACACTCCTCTCTCCTCCCTGTACTCTTCCTTCTCTCCTCTCCACACTCCTCCTCCCCGCCGACTCTTCAATGACGCTGCATGCATTAACAAGTGGAGGCGCATGTGAACGGAGACGGAGGCGCTAATGGAGGCGCCCTGAGGACACACGGAGGCGCACCCTGTGAGGCGTCATGTTTAACACGTTGAGTGCGATACGACCCGCCGGTGGGTCACTCAGGTTAGGTTCTATAATTTTTTCAAGGCTTTCTAGTGACTGTGTGTACAAAGTAAAGATTTGCACCAGCTAGGCAATCGCAGGCAACGTGTTAAAACCTAACCTATTCCAGCCTGCTGGGACCTGCACGAGTGTGTCTCAGACACTCCAGCCTGCTGGGACCTGCACGAGTGTGTCTCAGACACTCCAGCCTGCTGGGACCTCCACGAGTGTGTCTCAGACACTCCAGCCTGCTGGGACCTGCACGAGTGTGTCCCAGACACTCCAGCCTGCTGGGACCTGCACGAGTGTGTCCAAGACAGGGTCCGTACTCCGTACTTCAGGGTGTGTTTCAAAATGTACTCCAAGATGCAGTACCTTCAACTCAGCATGGTTCTCGTGGCAACTTTAGTTGTATAGCCCTGCGACCACACCACACACAACACACCACACACACCGCACACACCACACACACAACACACACCACACACACACCACACACACCACACACCACACAGCACACACACC
>VCRD01007177.1:12315-22765 GCA_006783055.1 Trinorchestia longiramus
CTTCATCTCTCTCGAAAGCAGCCCTCCATCAAGCCTCCGGCATAGCCGTACTATCCGCACCTAAAACCGACAGGTTCACGAAAACTTCACTGCTTTACAAAACGTCCGGTGACATCGCAAAGTTGAGCGAGTTCAAGGCGCTCACTCCCAAAGATCTGCCAAGTAAGGATTCAAATTCATATGGGAAGGATATTGGAAAATCGAAGCTCAGATTTCCGACTCCAGTGAATAAAAATACCTTCATACGGCCTGCCACAGTGACCAAGTCTCAATCGGAAGGTGACCTTTTGAAGGACTGCAGTGTCGGCAAGTCGCGTATTCCCCGCAGCACCTCAAAGCTCAATCCAGTCCAAAAAGAAACTCTCAAAATTACTCCGAAGTTTAGTAAAGGCTCGTACAATCTCAAGAAATTCTCGAAGGAGTCTTCAAGAGAGCATGAGGCTGCTGAAAAAATTGGACATAATTCCAGCGCTCGGAGTAGTGCGGTAGGCGAGCTCAAGATCGGCAATGCACTGCAGGAATTGAGGAGAGAAAAGTTGGAGTTCGAAGCAAAGAAACGAAAAATATCGTCGGGTGATCGAACAGCGAAGAAAATAAACAGTATTTTAAAACAACCTAAGGAAAAGTCTGATCAAAGTCCAACGCCGGATGTGTTTAATGAAGTTTTGGGAGAAGAGATTATACAAACTGATGATATTGACCCGGATAAGCTTAACGATATTGGAAGCGATCAAGCGGACGGCGATGCTTCTGTTACGGATATTAAAACTGACTTTGTTGATGGGACTGCGGGTACAGACGACTTCGATAGTATCGAACCTGACTCTCTAGAGGAAGTTGGGAACGATGCCTTCTCTGGCTTGAAAGATCTCGATACTGATACACTTTGCGACGAGGACTACAGCGGAGAAGCCGTGTATGCTTCGCTCAAAGAGATAGCTTTGAACGAAGAAAATTTAGTAAGTCATCGCAGGGAAGAGCCGTCTGTTTCTCAAGACAGTAGTTTAGATTTTACTGACGGAGTGAACATGCAAGATCTCAAAGAACAATCCGAAAGAATTGGATCGTTTTCGTTCCTGGAGAAGATGAGCAACATCAAGCATAAATCAACTTTGGACCTGCTGGATGACGATTCTTTTGATTCCCAAAACTCTGGGACGTTGAAGTCAACATTTGATTTGACAAACGAATCTTTTAGTCACTTCAAGCATCGCAAATCACACCACCTTTCAACCTTGTCTTTATCAACACTGCCTTCCAGCTTATCAACTTCTCCTTCTCTTTCCTCGAGCATTTCCGCACACATATCCCAAACCTTTTCCCCATCTTTTGGCCACAAATTTACCAAGAGATTCGGATCTCGTCTGTCAGTCTCGAAGTGCCCGTCTGTCTCGAGTTCGACGGGAGCGTCGCTAGTCTCGGAAGTATCCAAGTGTTACCTCAGGGATGTATCTTCACTGGACGGTCGAGACTGCGTCCCAAAAGCGCATTCTGAAGACGGCAAGTGCTCTACACCCACGTCTGTCAAAAAAGGTGAGAAATCGTGACAGCTACACTACTTCCGTGTCCAAAACTTTCTTGATAGAAGTTTTCAGTACCTAATTTATCTTTTACTGTTTGTTATTTTGACTCGATCATGGACTTTGCTTACTTAATTTTATTAATTATTGTAAGATACTTTTTTTGCTGTTTATGTTGTTGTGATTTTTTTATAGTATTAATCAATTTTCAAATTCTAAATTACATTAATTTTAAGATATGAGATATTGATCGTAGCAATCTGGCAGCTAGTTAAGCGAAGTAACGCTGGATTTATGTTTATTTTTATATCCTTTTTAGACAACTTTCCCTTTTTTAATTGATCCTGGAAGTGAATTTCTAGTAGCCTTTACTCCTAGATTGTGTTCACATAAGTTTTTTTGTCATGTGTTTTTTACCGGATTGATTAACAGCCGTCGGCCTGACACTTGCTTAAAACAATTATTTCAATTGAGGAACATTTTCGAGAATTTTTCCCCTCTAGTGCAATTCTGATTCCTGTATCCCTTACGTGAATAATGAAGAATTAACATCCATTTTCTCTATCTTTAGTGAATTTCTGAGCATCAATATAAGAGATGACTTTAAAGGTAAGTTTTCACACGTTCAGCCAATGCAAAATTCTTTTACATCGAAAAGAGAGAGTGAATATATACATCCATTCTTGTCTTGTCTTTGTTGGATCTATGTACAGGTCGTGCTGTTAAGGTGTTAAGGAATGACGAAAACATATTTTCTTACACGCATGTATAAAATGAACACTGTAGTCATATTCCTGTTAGCTTTCACTCAGTCATACTCTGTGTTTAGTTTTTTGCCGTCATTCTCTTCCGAGAGTCCGTTCTCGTGGTTGAACGGAAAGAACTTATTGAGACAAATTCATAAAAAACTCAAGTAAAGTCTAATACGAATTATGTTGCTCAAGAATACGGGTGTAGTTATCATTTCTCTGTACTTTCTATGTGAAAGAATCATAGTGATGTGGAATTTTAATGTTCAAATTAAAAGTGTAACAGTAAAGAACAATTCTGCTCTTCGAATTAGAGCTATTGATCATTAAAGGGAATGAAAGAAAGCCTTGTTTGAGTATTATGTGAGCAGAAGAATATTAGGAAGATATGAAACAAACTGGAGAAGCTGAAAAGAGCGACGTTGTTTGCATTTAGATGGTTCTTGTATGAGGCCTCGTTTATCTGAAGTATATTTATTCTTCATTGTGCGGTGTGTATTTACGCTTACTCAACTCAACCAAAGCAGAATTCGGGATGATTATGGAGATGTTCGTGCATGTAAATTGAGTTTTATGTCACTATGTTTTATTAAATTCATCTCTATATATTTCATTCCTCCCCAATTTTTATACCATAATTGGTTACATTAAGTGTGCACCTGTAAATTTAAAAACTGAAATTTTAGAAGGAATTTTGCGATGTGTTGTCTGCATTTTCTTGGTCGCTGATCATCATATTGCTACTATGTGGGCGTGTAATATCATAGTTATAGTTTTGTCTCGGCGAGTACCTCAGGAAAATACTTTTTGGTTCACCTTGAAATTGGTTCGGAGACAGAAATTCTGTAGTGGAAATATGAACGAATTTCATTGGAGCTGCAAAAATTAAATAAATCATTAATTTTTTCTAAACAGACCTTTGTCCCTAAACGGTTGGGGTAATTCAAACAACCATTTGTTCAATGACGACCAAACATTCGCCAGTCTATACAGTGAGTCAATATTAATGCTCAGGTCATCATTTTGACTAGCAAATTCCAAAGATGATTTTTGTTGCTTCTCATTTTGTCATGTTTAACCAAGATGGAGTCATGTTTGAGAAAGATGATGACATGTTTGAGAAAAATGGTGCCGAGCTTAAGAAAGATCGTGTTCATTTTTATAAAAGATGGTGCCGTGTTTGATAACAAAAATAGATATTTCTCAATAAGTTTGAGTTTGTTGTGCATCGGAGAAAATATTTCTCATTTATCACATGGAAATGAAT
Source organism: Trinorchestia longiramus (assembly GCA_006783055.1). Lineage (NCBI taxonomy): Eukaryota > Metazoa > Arthropoda > Malacostraca > Amphipoda > Talitridae > Trinorchestia > Trinorchestia longiramus. Next base: position 15,852 of record VCRD01007177.1, read on the forward strand.
TGAAATCACCACCCTAGTGTTACATTCCTCAATTTGCTGCATCACAAATATGTAGCAACTTCATGCGAGTAAAAATATCCGTTTTACAAGCTTATATTCAGCAGTTTCTGAACTGAACAAAATGTGCGCGCTATTGCCATTATGTGAAGGAGGATCAATACAAAACTTTCCATTTCTGTTCAGTTCTACTTTCCGTATGATTTGAACGTCACGGTTTCTCCTAAGGTGTTTGTATAATTATTTTTTGATTGGATTACTTTCTAAAAAAGCTGCTTCAGTAGTTTCAAGGGTCGGGGTTCTGCGTCAGCGGCAGCTTTGGGTTTCACTCGCCATGCATGACTACAGCCGCGATTTGCACTCACTCGTTTTTGGCTTCCTGTAATTTCAATGTGTAAATCATTTGAGGATCATTTAGAACAGTCACTTGAAGCTGATATAACTAGGTGGAAGTTAACTTGTCGAGGATTGGTTGATGAAAAGTTCCGCACGAAGCGTTGCGGACGAAGTGGGGTTTGGACGAAGCGTTGCGGACGAAGCGTTGCGGACGAAGCGTTGCGGACAAGCTGTTGCGGACAAGCTGTTGCGGACAAGCTGTTGCGGACANCCCCATCTTTTGGCCACAAATTTACCAAGAGATTCGGATCTCGTCTGTCAGTCTCGAAGTGCCCGTCTGTCTCGAGTTCGACGGGAGCGTCGCTGGTCTCGGAAGTATCCAAGTGTTACCTCAGGGATGTATCTTCACTGGACGGTCGAGACTGCGTCCCAAAAGCGCATTCTGAAGACGGCAAGTGCTCTACACCCACGTCTGTCAAAAAAGGTGAGAAATCACGACAGCTACACTACTTCCGTGTCCAAAACTCTCTTGATAGAAGTTTTCAGTACCTAATTTATCTTTTATTGTTTGCTATTTTGACTCGATGATGGACTTTGCTTACTTAATTTTATTAATTTTTGTAAGATACTTTTGCTGTTTATGTTGTGATTTTTTTATAGTATTAATCAATTTTCAAATTCTAAATTACATTAATTCGAAGATATGAGATATTGATCGTAGCAATCGGGCAGCTAGTTAAGCAGAGTAACGCTGGGTTTATATTTATTTTATATCCTTTTTAGACAACTTTAACTTTTTCAATTGATCCTGGAAGTGAATTTCTTGTAGCCTTTACTCCTAAATTGTGTGCACATAAGTTTTTCTGTCATGTGTTTTTTACCGGATTGATTAACAGCCGTCGGCCTGACACTTGCTTAAAACAATTATTTCAATTGAACATTTTCGAGAATTTTTCCTCAAGTGCAATTTTGATTCCTGTATCCCTTACGTGAACAATGAAGAATTAACATCCATTCTCTCTATTTTTAGTGAATTTTCTGAGCATCAAAATAAGAGATGACTTTAAAGGTAAGTTTTCATACGTTTAGCCAATGCAAAATTCTTTTACGTCAAAAAGAGAGAGTATAGAGAGTATATAGATCCATTCTTGTCTCGTCTTTGTTGGATCTACTGGTCGTGCTGTTAAGGTGTTAAGGAATGACGAAAACATATTTTCTTACACGCATGTGTAGAATGACAACTGCAGTCATATTCCTGTTAGCTTTCACTCGGTCTTACTCAGTGTTTAGTTTTTTTGCCGTCATTCTCTTCTGAGAGTCCGTTCTCGTGGTTGAACGGAAAGAACTTATTGAGACAAATTCGTAAAAAACTCAAGTAAAGTCTAATACGAATTATGTTGCTCAAGAATACGGGTGTAGTTATCATTTCGCTGTACTTTCTATATGAAAGAATCATAGTGATGTGGAATTTTAATGTTCAAATTAAAAGTGTAACAGTAGAGAACAATTTTGCTCTTCGAATTAGAGGTATTGATCATTAAAGGGAATGAAAGAAAGCCTTGTTTGAGTATTACGTGAGCAGAAGAATATTAGGAAGATATGAAACAAACTGGAGAAGCTGAAAAGAGCGACGTTGTTTGCATTTAGATGATTCTTGTATGAAGCCTCGTTTATCTGAAGTATATTTATTCTTCATTGTGCGGTGTGTATTTACGCATAGTCAACTCAACCAAAGCAGAATTCGGGATGATTATGGAGATGTTCGTGCATGTAAATTGAGTTTTATGTCACTGTAAGTTTTATTAAATTCATCTCCATATATTTCATTCCTCCCCAATTTTTATACCATAATTGGTTACATTAAGTGTGCACCTGTAAATTTAAAAACTGAAATTTTAGAAGGAATTTTGCGATGTGTTGTCTACATTTTCTTGGTCGCTGATCATCATATTACTACTAGTATGTGGGCGTGTAATATCATAGTTATAGTTTTGTCTCGGCGAGTACCTCGGGAAAGTACTTTTTGGTTCACCTTGAAATTGGTTTGGATACAGAAATTCTGTAGTGGAAATATGAACGAATTTCATTGGAGCTGCAAAAATTAAATAAATCGTTAATTTTTTCTAAACAGACCTTTGTCCCTAAACGGTTGGGGTAATTCAAACAACCATTTGTTCAATGACGACCAAACATTCTCCAGTCTATACAGTGAGTCAATATTAATGCTCAGGTCATCATTTTGACTAGCAAATTCCAAAGATGATTTTTGTTGCTTCTTATTTTGTCATGTTTAACCAAGATGGAGTCATGTTTGAGAAAGATGATGACATGTTTAAGAAAGATGGTGACATGTTTGAGAAAAATGGTGCAGAGCTTAAGAAAGATCGTGTTCATTTTTATAAAAGATGGTGCCGTGTTTGATAACAAAAATAGATATTTCTCAATAAGTTTGAGTTTGTTGTACATCGGAGAAAATATTTCTTCTTTATCACATGGAAATGAATTGAGATCACCACCCTAGTGTTACATTCCTCAATTTGCTGCATCACGAATATGTAGCAACTTCATGCGAGTAAAAATATCAGTTTTACAAGCTTATATTCAGCAGTTTCTGAACTGAACAAAATGTGTGCGCTATTGCCATTATGTGAAGGAGGATCAATACAAAACTTTCCATTTCTGTTCAGTTCTACTTTCCGTATGATTTGAACGTCACGGTTTCTCCTAAGGTGTTTGTATAATTATTTTTTGATTGGATTACTTTCTAAAAAAACTGCTTCAGTAGTTTCAAGGGTCGGGGTTCTGCGTCAGCGGCAGCTTTGGGTTTCACTCGCCATGCATGACTACAGCCGCGATTTGCACTCACTCGTTTTTGGCTTCCTGTAATTTCAAAGTGTAAATCATTTGAGGATCATTTAGAACAGTCACTTGAAGCTGATATAACTAGGTGGAAGTTAACTTGTCGAGGATTGGTTGATGAAAAGTTCCGCACGAAGCGTTGCGGACGAAGCGTTGCGGACGAAGCGTTGCGGACGAAGCGTTGCAGACGAAGCGTTGCGGACGAAGCGTTGCGGACAAGCTGTTGCGGACAAGCTGTTGCGGACAAGCTGTTGCGGACAAGCTGTTGCGGACAAGCTGTTGCGGACAAGCTGTTGCGGACAAGCTGTTGCGGACAAAGTGCTACAAACGCAGTGCCACAATATTAAGCAAGAATTCTACGACGTAGATGAAAGTTAACTCTTTGATGCAGCGTGTATCATAAATGATATGAACGTGAATGATATGAATACGCTTGAACACCACGTAATATCATTATTGATACATACCAAGGACTACTATAACCAAGACGTGCATCGCTATATAGCTGACTACGCTAGCGGAGGCCATGGCATTCTTAGTAACACAACATTTTCTATGGGATAAATTGATCAAAAATTACTTCTTTCAAGCAATAGAAGGGATAATAAGGTTTTACATTCAATTTTAAATGGTTTAAAGCACTAATAATTTGAAATACCAATTTTAACCGGACTTAACCTGTATTATTGTATGAGCTTAGTGGCCACTTTATAGAAAGCCGAGTTGCTGCAGTTTTAGACTTTACTAGTTGATTATAGTTAAACCTTTTCCAATGCAAGCAACCAAACATACAAACATTCACGCATATAAGCAAACAGACAGAGAGGCAAAAACCTACCAAACTACAGCGATTAGACAGCCAACCGGGCCTTCTTGACAGAGGTCTGAAGGACTGCATTCTTCTGCTAGTCTTTCTCTGAGGGGCTGACAGCAAATTGAGTGTAGTAGTAATCAGAATTCTACCTTTCTTTGACTCGTACAGTTCCTTGACATCTGCAAATGATGCCGTGTTTCATTGTCAAGACTGATCTTCTGGCCCTTCTCACTGATCCAGTTGTTGTGGATGCAGTTGTTTAGCAGATGTAGCTCCAGTTGTTTAGCAGATGTACTGTGTCAAAAAGGAGAAACCAGACACGCTCGCTGTCAAGAGGATGCTTGGCTGTGGCACTGCAATTACCTAGTGATTAGAATAGAAGTGGCCTTGCAGTCTCGGTTGTTCTCGGCCATGCCACTCAGCAGCCCACCAGAAATTGAAACAGTTGGGCGAATCTGTACTTCATCTGCCAAGAGAGAGAAACACATTCTTATGTTGCTGTGTCTGGACTTTGTCAAATGTTTCCCTCAACACCTGGTCCTTGTCAATAGATGAAGTGATGTACTGCAGCTTTCGTTTGTATGGCAGCACCAGAAAGTCTCTGAGCTGTTCATAATTAGACTTCGGGTATGATTGAAGAGCAAAACAATAATCATTCCTGGGAAAACTACTTCTGTGATAAAAGTTCCAACAGACGTCAAAAATACCAACTTCTTCTCCTTCTCGGTGTCGACATAGGCTGACGTGTGAGCTTGAAGGGTGACAACATTTTGGATCGTTTTGTCAAACGGGATGTCATACACAGTTCATTGCCAAGCGCACAGTTTCGTCGGACTGCGTATACGATCTCAAACCATTGTTGGGATGAAGTATCTTAAACAGTGATACACTAATGCCGTTCCTGAACGCACTGAGCGTTAGTGGGGAACACAAAGTGGGCTAGTTTTCGACAATCACAGACAGGCTGCACTCACTGAAGTTGTCGGTCATGAACAAACACACAAGCCTTTCTTTCGGTCTTGAAATAATCAAGTTCATGTACTGCTTCTGCAGGTTACGTTCAGGTTTGAAAGCATCATATGAAGTAATCTTTTCCTTCTGAAGAAAATACCTCAGTTGTTGGTCTTCCACTTTCGCCGGGCGAGATGCAGGTTTTGGAGATGGCAGACATGAAGCAGGCACATTGAAGATACTGGGAGGGATTTCACTTGTTCACACAACCCCACACTTTTTCGGTATTTTTAATACATATAATTAGCAATAAACTTTGTAAACAAACAGTATCCACTTAGAAATGCAGCAATGTGCCTATAAACAACAATGTCCGATTCAAACCGAGCGACAGATTACGGCAATGTTCGCACTGTGACAGATGGGGGTTAATTGAGGTCAGTAAACTGGCCTCTGCTACCGTAGTCAGCTACATGGCGGTGCACGTCCTGGTTATAGTAGTCCTTGATACATACCCAAAGCGAACGAATTCAAAACACGGATTATTTTGTAGTCGATTTACTTATCCTGCAAATTTTTTTCCAGTAGATTGAATGCGTGCATTTAAAGGGTTAAATATGAATCAAAATGGGTTAGCGTAGCAATAAACCTACATACAATGAAGGCAGTGACATTTATAAGCAAACTAAAGTGAAAGCTTGTTCCTCCAATTATCGCATCTCGAGCCGAGACGCTCACGCTTTCTCTGTTTAGCATTGTTGTCCAGGTAGCTACAATTTCTAACCTGATAACAATGAGTGTTATGATAACAGCAAGCGTTTTGATTACAGGAGTCGTGAGTGGTAATAGCAGCGCAACAAGTCGTTACAATTGCGCTGGGATAAATTCACGATTTTCAAACAGGTTCCGTGCTTTGTGTAGAAGGGCCATTGAGAAATACCGTGAGGAGCAAAATAATACAACACGTTGATTAAATTGCCAGATTGCACATTGATAGACCACGTACAATTACAAAAATTGGACTCTATATAAATAATAGTATAAAGAGGTTAATAATATATCTAAAACCCCAAAAAATTTGATAGAAAAAAATATATAGGAAGATGTATAATAAATATGTGAACAAAAGTTTATACCACATATCAAGATATACATACATTAATATTTGGTTGCATAGCCCTTATTATTAATTAGGGCTTCGAGACGTCTAGAGTAGTTTACTACCAGCCTTTTACAAGTTTCGGGCGTAATCTTATTCCATTCTTCAATGCAAATTTCTTTGGGTTCAGTGATGTTAGTGGGACCTCTCTTCTGAATCTTCAATTTCAATTCCCTCCAAGTTTTCGATCGGATTCATGTCCGGGGATTCACTTGGCCTTTCTAAAATGTGTATCTTCTTCATTCTCAACCATTCCTTGGTTTCGTTTGCAGTATGCTTTGGATCGTTATCTTGTTGGAATTTCTATCCACATTTCAATTTTAACGAACGAGCTGAAAGTAGGAGTTGCTCTTCCATTATTTCACGATATTTCCTGCCATTCATGGTTCCTTCAATGATGTGAAGTTTACCTACCCCTGATGAGCTGACAAACAAATAGAACAACAAATAGAAATTACTTCTATGAAGTTAGGTACGATGAAATATAATTAAACCATTTTTTATGCCGCTTCCAGCCACGGTCTATCACCAAAAGGAGAACCATCACACGGAGGACGCGTATAACGAAGAGCTGCTTTACATAAATTAGTAGGCTACTCACGGGAGACCATCTAGAATCCTCCAGGCTCATATACCTCATGCCTGCGCACTAAGCCTGATATCTACCTAATAACAGTGCACTAAGCCTGATATCTACCTAATACCAGTGCACTAAGCCTGATATCTACCTAATACCTGTGCACTAAGCCTGATATCTATAATACCTAATACCAGTGCACTAAGCCAGATATCTACCTA
>VCRD01007178.1:0-18877 GCA_006783055.1 Trinorchestia longiramus
GATCAAGTGTCTTCATGATCAAGTGTCTTTATGATCAAGTGTCTTCATGATCAAATCTGTCAAGCTAAGCAACTCGAAAATCCTGTTCAGTCTCCCTCCGCTCCAGCTCCCGGCCCACAATGAGTTCAGCAGCTTCAGCTTGCCTGAACTTAATGACATGGTTCAAAAATTTTTGACAAAAATATCTCCTAGATATAACTAGATAAATGTTATTGAGCCGAACGTCTTCACCATTTCATCAATGAAGGTGTTTTCATGTCTTGACTTTGTTTATTTTTCATATCCAGCTTTCCAAAGATAGTTGCTTAATAACTAATGAATGCTTCTTTATCAATGGCTAACAGGAACGTCATATCAGGCTGGTCACTTAACTCATCATATATGTTGCACCATGGATCATTCCAAACATTTCCCACCAAAAGTCACGTTACCTCAATGTGAAGTAAAAATCTACATTTCTATCTTCACTTTATTATGTTAAGAGACGTTCACATTTGTCTTTAACTTTGATAACATTGATACATTGTATGAGTGAATTCAGTGTCTCATCAAAGACAGAAGAAATAATTTCCGACACTAGAATCTTTCTTGTTTAACGCAGTGAACAAATAACATTTTTTCATTCTCATCTTTCATCAATATGAAGCAACCATTTTTCTGCATATGTTGCATTTTCTAATCGTATATTATTGATATCTAGGAGCTGTTTCACTTTATTATGTACGGACTATCTCAGTGGCGCTAGTGGTGCTCTTTAACAATTAGAGTAACTTCACCTTTGTTATTATGTGTGACACAGGTGTGTGATGAGGCCTTCCTGTTTCTCACTGTCCATTCATTTACTTCTGCTCTGAGTTTTCTTGATTTCAGCTTTACAAGAAGCTATGTTTCAATACCTTCTCTCATTTCATCTAGTCTTCAGTGCACTGGTATTAGAGACTCGCATGCCTTTCACATGTTTATCATCTTTCTCTAGTAATATTTTCAGAATGAATGGTGTTCATGATGTAGATAAATCCTCATCAGTATGATTTTTTCTAGATTTACCTATGACTATAGAGATTTGATAGCCAGCCTCATAAATTCGACTGACAGTAACAGTTTGTGCAGCGAACAGAGATTCTATTGGTACTCTTTCTCAAAGTCGTCCTTAAAAGACTTGAAATAATTTGAATTTCATTTTACATGCACGGTATGTTTTGCCTTAAATCCGCCTAAGCCAACCTCCTTTCATTGATTCAACGCTTTGATAAAAAGCAGAATGGTGATTGTTCAAAACAGAGAAAAGGCATGAATCCAAGTTTGAAACATTCTTTTAAATACTTGCTATCTGTTTTTTTGCTTGTTCTTATGATTTTATGCACAGGGTTTGTAGGTGAAAAAAATGAATGTGGAAATCTTTTGAAATGAAATGCACTTCTAAACTTAACAACATTTAAGACAACACGCAGTCGATCTAACAACACTACACAGTAATTTGCTAAAAACCAATTATATGATAATAAAGCTTGTAATAATGATACAACTAATGAGAACAATACAATTCGCTGGCACAGAACACAGAGACAACAACACGGTTTAAAAGAGACGACACAATGCACGCAACTTTGACCTGAGAGCAGCAGCAAGAAGCAGCGTTGGTGCGATATCCTAGGATTTTACGCATTTAGGACCTATTAATTCTTTTACAAAAGGTTATTTATTAATTTAAATATGAAAGCCATTTGAATGTTGTAATGATAGTGACACACTGAAAATACAGGATAAACGAAATTACACATGCACTGTACTTATGCACACGTATTTTCAGGAGTGCTTTCTACATGTATTAATTAGTATACACATAAATACTCGCACAGATTTGCTAGCAAAAATCACTGCTAAAAACTTAATTCAAAATTTCACCTCAAAATTTGATGTACAACACACGTTGGAAATTACTGATTCTATTATATTATACTATATTATTATATAGTATATTCGGAGACGTAGTCAAGTGCGCGATCCTTCCGGAAAAACTTTTAGTTCACCATAAAGAAACATTCGAATTAAAAACAGCGTTAAATCACAGAGTTAAGACAACATGGAATATTAGGTTGAAGGAAAAACATTTCAAATCGCATTTGGAACTGAGTTTGCTAAAAAAAAATTGAATATTGTTCTTGATGATTCCAGTAGTTTATTAATCTTTTATGAACTTAAATTCAACTCCAATTTTGATTTGTAACTTGATTTCAACAATAACAATGTTTTAATGTCAAGTTTTAGTTACAAATGTATCAATTTTTTATGATCTGTCTAATAAAATTTTTTATTGCTCTGTTTCATTAGGTTGATGGACTGCTGGAAGATTTAAGAAGAGTCTCGCATTTAAATCAACATTTGCGAGTATACTTGTATACTGTTATACTCTCATACTGTTATAATCGTATATTGTTATGCTCGTATAGTGCACACGAATAATCATGAAAACGCTTGCAACATCAAATCAGAGCTGTTCAAACGTTAGGTGGGTCACGTGCTTGTTCATTTAACTATAGATTCAACGGATCTTCTTTTGGGGTTGCCAAAACAATTAACATCCTAATATTAAGTTTACGTTAGAGGTAAAGGTAAACGATTGACAAAGGCTCTTGTAATTCATATGTAACTTAATTTTAGCTGCAAAGTCTATAGAAAACCTACCACTTATAGCTAAAGTTTAAGTTATCTAGTGTCTTCGCCTCAAAAAAAAAATTGAATAACTTTCTGACTTTAATATTCCATGCATATAAGATTTACTCCAACTATCTAAACCTTTATCAGTGATCCATTTCTTCATTTGGCCTTTACCATTTATGGTTTTCCAAGTACGATTGTTTTTCTTTTGGTCAATGGATGCTTGACGAAAGATGCATCTCCGTGACAATGCTTTTCAAACATTCAATCATAATTACATTTAGCCTATTATAGAGCACCAATCTGAGACACTAAAATAAAGTTGCTAATATGTTATTAATTTTTCAGAGTTATTCTTTAGCACCAGGTAGAAGTAAGCAATATTGGTTAATTTTTAATTTGATGGCGTTTCATTATAGCGACCCTTCCCTCGCATGCAACTATGGTTGTGCATGTTGTGCATCACAGTGCAGGGGTTCCATCCCCGGAAGACTTTGCGTAAAGGTTGCTGAGCATGAGTGTCGCACTCATTGAACCAATCAGTTTATTCGTTCACTGCTTCATGGTAGTATCCGCCAATATTGACCAAATATTTTACATGATCAAGTGATATCCAGTTATAAATTTATAAATTGAGACACTTGGGGAAACTAATTTTGACCACATTCATGTATTTCTGTGCATCGACAGGTTTAAGTTTTGTCTTAACAAAGTGCAAAGTGTATCGCTTCTGAAAGTGTAAGTAGCTGAGCTGTAATTTTCAGTTCGCGTCATTTTATAGTTGTATTTGCTCAGTTTAGAGCAAGTACAACTACAAAATGACAACACTACGCGAATGTTCCGAGTCTAAGAATTCACGTAATGCGTGTTAAGTAAATACGGTGGTTATTTTTGTCATTGCTTTCAGATTCTTTGTTGAAAATGTGCTCTGGGTTTGAACGTTATATTTTGCTGCTTCAATCTTATCAGTGTACGAGGATGGTCAATTTTAAAACTCCTACCGGACAGTTCTACCGCGGAGTGCCTCCAGCCAGAGTTTTAGAACTAACCCTCCTGGTTACTTTTTCTCATTCTGCTATCAGCTCTTCTGTATAAAAGTGCAGTTTTTTGCGTACCATGACAGGTTGAAAGTTTTTGCCTCAGTACCAGATCCTTCTGAAACATGTGCATTTGAGTTTATAAGTATTCACTTTACAAAATAAACCGCAATTAACTGTCACTCCAGTCTGCTGATCCATCGCAAAAACCGTAAATAGTTGTTAGTTTCAACTTTAAATTTTAGATACTTTTCTTTTTGCAATGTCTTATTAATTAATGTTATTTGTGATATCAGGTGTCTGACTGTGGGAATGATTCAGTTGGCCGATACGTTCATTTTCTCCCTGTCTTGACACTATTTATTTTCCACTAACATGCGAGTTTTTTCCGTGTCCTCCCACTCATTGAGCTGAAATACGTCGAGGATTTGCCGAATAACAATTATAGCACTCCCACATGCCCTATTTATTAACTACGTTTCATATTACATGATTCATCAATACATTCTTACCAGTGGCAATAGTGTACAACTAATTATAACTTTGCTCACTCCAAGAGAACATTGAAATTAGAGAGCCTGTTACGGTGAAAAATTTATTTTCACGGCTCAATGTAAAAAGGCTATTTATTTTTATACTTATACAGTAGAGAGGCAAGTTCAAAAACTCGTACTATAATTGTCGGGAGAATTCACACTTGCACCTCGAGGAGAAGCGACGCTGTCGCAGGCCGATGGCCCATCAATCAATGGAATTTTATGCCTGTAAATAAAGCCAACTAAATAGGTAACAAACCTCAACAAATGCCTCTTCAGAGTGTTGCAAGTCAGGGTGAGGGTGGTACTCAATAAAAAGTAGCAAGTCGTTGTGGGTTTTCAATTTCCTGCTATGAAGCTTAATACTTCGTTATGTGGAAACAAATTTTGCAAACTGGAGTTTCAACGAATGGATAAAATGAGCAACATTAGCATTTTAAATCCTTGGAGCAGATACAACAGGCAAATTGATCTCATTTCATGTTTTGAATTTTGATTTTGATTCGACAAACCATCCTGTTTGGTCAGTCCTAGCGTAAATTATTCAATAGTTTCATCGTTCTTAGAGTGGCAAAATTTAAGAATCTGAACATTTATATGATTTCCATTCCCTACATAGTCAGTGATTACAGAAGTATAGCAATCTAGTGAAATTGTGATTGCAAATATTGTAAACCTTTTATGAGTAACTTTACGACGAAAATAACCGAAACATTTGTTAATGTTTGTGAGGAAAGTGTTTTCCTCAGTTTTGAACATCGTACCTTAATGACCCGTCATGTCGGTGAGAAACACCGTCGCGATATCGATGGCTTAAAGAGTGCCCGACATTTTTCAGCTCATCAGCTCACAGTCTTAAAAGTCCTTTACTTCCACACCAAAATCTCCAGTTTAGTTCTCTTTTTTCTTTGAATTTAAAAAGTTAAATTTGGTAGAGAAAAGTATCCATCAATATTTTAGAAGTGTTAGCTCTGCATCAACTCACTAGACTTCAAAAAGCACTTCCATGAGAAGAATTCTATCGATATTCGTTATCCTCAGAAGTGCGACGAAATTCGATGCCTAACTATTTTAGGAAATTTGTATTGAGATTAATTCAATTCAGTCATGGCATTTGTATCAATTTTTCTAAGTAAAATTCCAGTTTCAATTAGGAAATTTAAAGAAATCGGTGACGCTAACTATGAAGAATTCGGCGAACGCTGCATTGCTGTAAATATGAGGTTTCCCTGCAAGTGGGAAGAAGCCTCTACAAAATTGATCGACTTCTTTTTCGTTCTTTCTAAGACTTCAAAAAAGACATCAACTCTTGCCCAGCTCTCTGAAGAGAGGCGGGCGTTCAGTACGAGTAAGACGACACGAGCGAGCAAACGAAGATCTGCTCGTGGCAAGGATATTTTATACATTTATTTATGCTACAGTGCCATCTGTGCTACCTTCAGTGACGAGAGAGGTAATATCTTCTGCTGCCCTAGGATTCTCTAACGAATTCTATGTGCTTCAATTAACAAAGTACTTGCTAAACATATAACGTACCTAAAGCACAATTAAGGTAGTGGAATATAGAAAAATTCGATCTTGTTAATACGTACGAGGTGCGTTCAATAAGTATTGAGAAAATGCCAGGGGAGGTATTAAATACGATTCTGTCAAAATGCTACTTTATAGTGAAGTACACATATAATTATAAAATGACCAAATGACAACTTTCTACATTCCTAGGTTTGAGTTCAGCAGTGTACATAGTGGAACCAATCTGATCTGGTTTGCCAATTTGTCAGTAGTTAAGATACAGGGAAACACGGAACAATGTTACGCTTCATTTCCGAATATCAAAGTAGCAAACAAATACAGAAAACTTAGTTCCTAAGCATGATTAAATAAAATTAATTTTGTAACGAAACTTACTAGATATAAGTGTCTACAATGTGTTTGTGTTACACAAACTAGAGTGTAAACTGAAGTAGCGTTAACAATATTCAAACGAAATAAACGTAAATGTCAAACTCGTGCTACAATTCCGCAGCTCTGGAGTCAAATCGACTAATCTAAATTTATCAAAAACCGGGACGATTTTTTTACTTTTTACTTATAAATTTTATGCTTAGTAATTGATGCTTCTTTACCTGATTTATGTTTCAATGTTCATAATGTTCAGTTTTCATAATACAAAACAAAGAACAATAAATTTTGATAGACAACAAATTGTATTTTGCCTTAAAATAAATAGAATTGTATTTGAATTTGTGCTTGCTCTTCAATTTATTTTTCTTCTAAGGTTTTTAGATTTTTTTATTTATCTTTTTTGTTATTTTATTTTACTTTTCGAAGATATAATGATAAATTTTTATACGTCAATGTTAGTAATTGTTTTGATACAATAAGTGAATGTGAAACCTCAGAACTGTAGTCTACTACAGCTCTTCTGATCTATATTAACATCTAAATCTTGAAAATCTGAGAGATTCACCGTTTCATTTTATTTTATATTTTTTAGTCTTTCTCTGATTTGTAACGTCCGTTCATATTAAACGCGATGATATTTAGAGATAACTGTAATGATTAAATTAAATAGATCATCAGCAAGTCATACTTATCAGTCAACCAGTAGTTAAATAACAATTTCAATTTAATAACAATTACAACTTCATGTTCAACTTTTCACTCTCATAACTTTTCTTTTTCGGTCTTTCTCGGATATTAAGGATCCGATTTTGTTAAATGCAATGATATTAGTTCTAAGCTGTGCCTAAGAAAATAATTCGCTTTTCACCTAACATGCGTAGAATACCTACCACATCAGAATTTACAAGAGTGTCACCAATGACTACTTATTAAGTCATCATTGGAAAAGGGAAGTTTCATTTGCTTCAACACGTATATTTAACGTTCATTGCGTGATGTGAATGTTTACGTATATCGCTGTTATATCATCTACTATCCATAGAATACCTACCACCTAAAGATTTTATGATAAGACATCTTTAAAAACTAATGCTGTTACATTTCTTATGTACCAACTTCATTGGAAATATACGTTTTTGTTTTTTGTTTTGTTTTTTGCTATCAAATTTTGTGTGAAACTCAAGAAAACCAAACGAGAAGCTTATGATATGTTAGGAGAGGCCCATGGGGATAAACTTATGAGCAAATTAAGTTCCTGTCGGTGGTCTAACAGATTTTCTGAAGGAAATGAACAAATTGAGGATGAACCCAGATCTGGAGCACAGAACACTGCACGTAAGGAGGAAAATATTGAGAGAGTACGAAGGTTAGTGATGCAAGACCGTCGAATGACTGCGAGAATGATATCTGAAGCTGTTAGTATTAGCCCAGTGATGATAGTTCTGACTGAAGACCTGAAGCTCAAAAAAGTCTGCGTCAAGTTCGTGCCAAAGATGCCCCAATGCCACGCGTCACAAGTCAATGCTGGTGGCCACCTGGATGGCGGACAGAGGAATGGAAACGATACAACGCCCACACTACAGTCTTGACAGGCCCCTCGCTATTTCTTCCTGTTCGCATGCATGAAAGAGAGCCTCAGGGGAATCAGATTCCACCCAAAACAAGAGCTAAAAGAGGCATCGGAAAATTGCCTGAAGAGACTGCTGAAGAAGGATTTTGAGGAGGTCTTCCAGGATTACAGCGAGACGCGAGCTTAAGTGCGTGATGCGAGAGGCCATTGTTTTGAAGGAGACGAAGTTTTGTAAGCTTTTAAGACTAAATAGTGTCTCTCCTAACATTTTCTCATCACTTATTTAATGTTTCTCGTCTACAGAATAGAATAAGGCAATAGGAACGAGCAGCTTGGGCCAGTCTTAGGTTGATACCTAAGTCCTATGCCATAAAAGAGTTCATATACTCGTATGAAAGGGTTGTACATAAATTATCTAACAGAAACTCAGGGTTTCTTTTTATAACACATTCAATTAATTTCTAGATAATTATGTATCCAGAGAAGTGGTTGGAGACAGAACACTAATCATGTAGCGATGTGCTCACTAAGCGCGCCCAGACTATAGCTTGACTGTAACCTAACAGCTTAGCTGACCACATTTTTATACGCTGGAGTTGAAGCTTCTTTTCTACTCTTGATACGACTAATTGGATTCCCCAGCCCTCCTGCTTTTTTCTTCTAGGGTAATTGAGAGTAATAATTCTTCCCCTCATTGTTGCTCCCTGAAATTAGAGTTGCTCAGTGACTGGTGAATCTTATTTAAAATGACAACTGGGGCTACATATATACTTTAGTAACATTTGAGGAAGCCACTTTCAGGATGAAATATTATGAAATGTGTAAATGAACCAGTGTGCATATAAATGTTCGGCGTCTGTGGTAGCTTAGATACTCTTGGGTCATCAAAGTATAGCGGTCAAATATTTTTATCAATTATTGTTTTAATACCACTAACTGAAGCTCATACTGTACTATTTTCACCATGAAATTACCATGAAACTACCATGGTTAGAATAAAATAGATTTTAATAAAATGAATTAACTTTAGGGCAGAGAACATGTATTTTCTGGGCGTAGCGGATCAGTGAGCCATACGATTGTAGGGCTTTTGTGCCATTAAGAAACAACAGGAAACCAATAACTGATATCGATATCTGGGATGAATTTGACCAGCTAAAAAATTTTCAGTGAGCCCAAGTACTGCCTCTACTGTATTACACGAGGACTGTTTTTTCAACCTCCGATGGGCTATAAAAAAAGACAAATTGACATAACAATAATTTTATTAGTAAAAGTACTGCAAGGTCTTACTTATTTTTCTAATTAATCGCCAAAACGGCTACAGCCCGATTGTCTAAGGTATATGACTATTATGATCGATCCTCCCGCCAGATGAGCGTTACGAAGTAAAATCCGTTTTCTGTAAACAGGACGAAGTGCTGCTGAAATACATGGCAGTATGAGCAATGTAAAATCCGTAAAATCCGTTTAATCCGTAAAATCCGGATCCGTAAAATCCGTAAAATCCGTAAAATCCGTTTAAAATCCGTAAAATCCGTAAAATCCGTAAAATCCGTAAAATCCGTAAAATCCGTAAATCCGTAAAATCCGTTTAAAATCCGTAAAATCCGTAAAATCCGTTACAGTAAAATCCGTTTTCTGTAAACAGGACGAAGTGCTGCTGAAATACACTGCAGTATGAGCAATGTGGAAGGTGACAGCTGGAAATGAGTAAGACTCTACTGTACTTTTGGTGATAAAAGTAATATGTTACATAAATTTATCTTTTTCATAAAAAATAGGTTGAAAAAATAGCCCACGTATATTCACAATATTTATCAATAACTTTTTTGTATTGCTACTTGCCAGAACATTTACGGTTTCTTTCATCTTTGAACTCGTGATGGAAGTAGTGAGCTCTTTTATAGTGGAGTGAAAAGACTTGTTCCTCTTTCTTTGATAAGAAAGTTCCACCATCAGAAGATATATTAAAACCATTGAAAAATGCATTCAGCATATAAAATTTTCTCAAGCGATATCAATAAAAAGATTCTACATCCGCATTTGATTATTACCAAAGCTAAAGCTTGTGGATGAGTTTGAATTAAAGAATACTCGTACATCATAGTAAGGGAAAGGTTCCTCTTACTTTCACTGTTCTTGCATGTTTCAGACAGGGAGCAGCATTTCAAGGCATTTTTAAGTACATCAATAGGACATCCAAACAGAACTTTGGCAGCTCCTATAAATTGCACAGGACTCTCCACCAGTAACACATATGCTCCACAATACAGAGCTTAGTTCACTTCTTTCTTCTAGGTGTCAGAAGAATCACGATTTGTTTTTCAATTTTCTTTATAAATTGTTTTCAACTAACGAAACATATGAGTTAATTAGCTTGCTTGCACTCAGACACGCTGACTGAGACAATTGGTACTGTACATCACTAATAAATGTTCAGAAAAGTTTTATAATTCACTGGAAGCAGCCAAGAGTCGCTGTGGGAGCATAGCTCTTCCCTGCTGGATGAAGCCCGTTATTACCACGGGGATAATTAAACAATAATTCAGACACTGCATGATAAAAAGACCGACATGAGAAGCACTGTTCGTAAATTAGTTCTCTGCGTAAATTTTTCACTCTAATTAAAAATCCGACTGACTAAAGAGCGCTGGGAAGTTTTTAACTCGTTAGCACCCATCATACTATACATCGTAAGCAAGTTATTTCTTCTCTGAAGGAAACATTACGTAAATGACCTTATCTTTACTCGTTTTTCATGGAATTCCGCTCAACTTTAAAATAAAACATTTAGAATATAGGACTAAAAGGAATAGTATCTAATGGAAGAGGACGCTGGTCGTTAAAGGGTTAATTGCAAAGGAATTATTTCGTTTTAAATGACGCTTTTAATTGATCTTAGACCCGAACTTTTCGAGTGATGCATAACATTGTGTGTCAGTTCTTCTCATGTGCTTTTCAACGTTTATGTACCAGAAATGATAAAAGAAACGTAAAAATGCTTTTTGTTCATGCTTATCTCAACAGTTAAGTTAAGAGTATGCTGTTGAACTAAATCAGTGCTGAAGTCCCAGATTTTATCACAATTAAGGTTTGTGCAGTACGTCGATATTTGGAGATTGCGATTTCGAACTTCGGTATTGCCAGCCGTTTGTGCTGCTATTTCACTTAGAGCATCACAGGACGTAAAAATTTAGTCCAAAATGTCCTAAACATGAATATATTTCTATGATATAAATATCCAAAATATATTCAATATTGAATTTTTTAAACAAAAAAATCAAGTTGTCTGAAAGAAGAGAAAGGAAATCACCTCTACAGTATACACTGAACACTCAAAACAAAGCAAGATTTACTCTAAAGAGAAACAAGTACAGTTTCTGTTCATTTTTTCCAGTGAGTGAATTCATGCAGTGGCTGAACAATTAGATCCGAACGAAAGGTCATTATTCGCCTTTAATGAATAAAATTATGCTTTTTCGAAAACACAAATCAAATTAATTACTTACATTAAAAAATTGTAATTTCATTCTCAATCGATATGTTTAATCACTGATAATAGACGCCTTTGGTATTTTGACCCTTAAATATTGAAAAGTTCACTTCCGGGGGATCATATTACACGGTGGGGAATTCAAATTGTCGTGCTCTCATATTCATGATATATTCCCTTTTACTTTTCAGATTATCTAAGCATAATACATCATTGGCAAGCTACATAAATCAGCTAATTGCCTGTGTTGAGTTTAGACGATGGAGCAAACATACGCGGATTTATCTGAAATTTCGTTCACTGAGGCAGAAGTGAGATGCGCCGTGGTCACGGCCCTGGCTCACAACAACGGGGAAGTAGACAACAGAACCATCGCCGACGCCATCGGGATCGGCATGAAAACCATCCAGTGTACTCGTACGAAGTTGGAGGAGAGTAAGAATCCCCGTGGAATTATCACAAGGGCTTCAAAGTCTCTGGATGACCGCCGGAAGTCGAGAGATGCGGAATTTGTCAAGAGGGTTGAAACCATGATCGACAACGACCTCTCCAAGTCCATGAGGTCCATGGCTGATGAACTGGGAGTTTATAAACGAACAATTCAACGCTGTGGGGATGAGGATTTGCCCTGCAAAAGGTACAGAATGGAAACTGCCAGCTTTTGACCCAGGCGACCAAGGACAGAAGGTTGCTCAAGTCCACCAAGCTCCTCAACAAGCTGAAGAACCCGAAGGAGTCTAATATGCTGTGGTTCTTCTCTGATGAGAAGAACTTCTGCCAGGATCAGGCCCATAACAGGCAGAAGCATCGATGGATTGCTACTTTCCCCAAGGATGTGCCCAGAGTGATGAAAAGCAAGTTCCCCGCCACGGTCACGGTCTTTGGTGTGATCAGCTCAGACGGGGATGTGATGCCGCCTCACATCTTTGAGATTGGTCTCAGGGACAATACTGGAATCTACCTGCAGGTCATGGAGACTGTGGTGTTGCCCTGGATGAAGCAGGTGGCTCGGGACATGCCCTGGGTGTAGCAGCAATACAGTGCTCCTTCCCGTCTTCAACCGCTCCCTCGCCTGGCTGGAGAGTGGAGGAGCACTGCAACGACCTCGTAACCAAGCAGTGCAAGACTGCAAGCATCAATGGGTCCCCAGCAGCCCGGATTTGAACCCAATGGATTATTTCTTTTGGGGTATTTTGAAGATTCGAAATAACCGATGCCCTCATACCACTAAGGCATCTATTATCGCCTCCATCAAGGAGCACTGCACCTCCATGGACAGGGAGATTGTGAAGAAGGTCAGCGGGAGCTTCAGGACCAGGATCGAGCGCGTCATCACGCCAGGAATAACATTCAAATCGTCATTTGAAATGAATATCTTAAAAATTTACCGTTTTATGTTCTTTTCAGTAACAAGCGAGCTACGGCGACAATTTGAACCCTGTACAATAGGTCGCATGAACTCTCCTTTTAGTTAGACTCCAACTAACCCCACTGTTTGCACGAATTTTAATATGATCTGCTGCGTAGTTTCACTATTCAAAAACAATCATAAAACATTGAATGTTTTGAACGTTTAACATGTTGTCAGCAGGCAAAATATGCTCGATAGCTCTCGTTCCACAGATTAACATCTTCTGCCTATTGAGGAACACAGGAAGTAAATTCCTCGAGTTCTCCACTAACGGCGTCCTTCAAACATCTCAAGCACTGGGGAAGCACTTGGTAAGCCCTGCGTCAAGTGTCTGCTCTGGAACTCAGGTCGCCATAAGAACTGACACCGGCATCTCTGTGTTGAGGCATCACAGGAAGGTCCTAATCAAAATACAGTAGTTTTTAGAATTTCAATGATTGTTTGTACATTAAGTTCCACTAGCGTTTTGATGAACACAACATCTTGTACGTTGATAGTGACTCACAGGTATAGCTACGACCTGCGTACTGTGGAGTATGAGACAAAAAATGTTAAATTATGTCAGACTGCTAGAAAATTATTCATTCTCGAGTTTATAATCTGCAAAATTTTGAGAGAAATTTGTGCTGTTTCGTCAAAATACTGGACCTTGCATACGTCAATATTTTGAAACGAACTGAACATGTAATCTGATATGTTAGGAAGTAACGAGGAAAAACAATGCCGTATATCAACGGGAGATTTCTAAAAGCATCGTCCTGAAGACGTCAGGGCTCAGGATGCAGTCAGAGCTGCAGATTTGGTTAAGTTCATGCCCGGGTGGCAGTACGAGACATGAAGCCAACTTATTTTATTATCAGTTTTAGCGCCAGCCACCGATTCCATTCAATAAAGATTATCGTAGTAAGAAAACTGAAAAATAGATTGCAAGCGTTTACACGAAGGCACGAAGTTTCAGTATTTCGATCGCAAACCCGGAGAGATCAGGTAACAGAAACAACGCAAGCATATCAAAGAAATGAAAACACGAGCTACGAAAAAACGGACACTCCAGTACAAAGTTGATATACACATCAAACTTGATTAAAAGTGAAGCAAAAGAGATAGCTTACCCTTAGACGACAGCAGAACTCAACAATTATCGTTCTACTGATGCCCCAATGGGGGATTATTGAGGCATCAGCAGATGGGGGGGAGGATAAGGATGCCTTCAAAGAACGTCAAGCCCCTAAGAAAATACTGACGAGGACCAGACAATACCGTCAGTATACCAGACACACTCATGAGAAAAGCTCATTAATGCTGCGTACTCCCTGAGAAGCGCTACGTTCCTAGAGCTGTGCTGAAGAGTAATACTCGTCAGGGTTGCTTTTCTGGGGCTGCCACAGATAAGATCTATACTATAATAAGAGTCTGTCCCTGTGTCACACTTTTCTAATCGATGTTTTGATAGCAACAAGGATAAAGCTTATGAAATACAAGAAATCATTCTATTGCATTATTTTTCAGTGATAATTCAATATCATTTCACTTGCATTATGGTATCCAGAATACACAATCGGTTTATTTTTACAAATAGAAATTTTCTTTGGACCTTATTCTGTTGAGATTCATCATGATGATTTGATATTTTTTATAAATAATGCCAAAAGAAATGTTTTAAATTACTTTGACCAATAACCTGACTACCACCTAGTATAAGGCCAAAGATTTTGGAAATTGAGTTGTTTTCGGAATTGTGATTTTCTTAAAAAGGTTCAAAGAGATAATAAAGGATATTTCAGAATAAAATTCCGGCAAAAAAGGCCAACATGGATAAAAATGTGTCCAACCGTAGGAGAGAAGCAGCAAGACTTCGACCGCAAGAAAGACGCCGAAGACTATCAGACGAACAACGTGAAATGGCAAGACGAAGCAATGCTGCTCGCATGGCAAAGTTAACGGGTACACATTACACTAGACAATATAATGCATTGTATTGTCGGTACCAAAGGCACCGGATCACTATAAAACACGCCATTTTTTCCATTATTAGCTTTTTTCTCCCACTTGGCCCTGTCATCGGTAGATAAATAGAAAATGGAAGTTCTGTATACATACATTTATGAAAAATATTCAAATTTTAATAACACCACGGGTAAAAATGAAAAATGGATTTTACTTTATAGTTCCTCAATTTTGCGGGTACACATTGCCCTAGTTACTATAACTTATAACGTGTACCCTTGTTCTCGCTCCCTTCTATTAAAAAAGTGAGCACTGATTTCGTCCTATATTCGGTTTCAATTTCCCTTTGACCCCATTTTAGTGTCTCTATTGTACTTCATGCAAGCAATTAAAATACAATTGACATAAGAATTTATATGAAATGAACATTTCGGATGTGAAGCTATCATTTGTAGATGTAGGAATCAAGTGCAATATTACACAAGCCCTGCATTTGAGGTCATGAAGTTATTAGATAAGCTGCAAACGGCAGCTGCAGGATGATCAACGTTGTGACAGAGTTTACATGGTGACGCAGTCTGATTAACTCTAATACGAGCTTACTAATTCTTTTCAATTTTTTGACACACTTTATTAATAATGGGGCTGTATGTATGCTTGAAACGTCCACAATAAAATTGTTTTCGAGCTTCACTATCGTGTGGCTGTGAAATTAAAGTCTTATTAACACTACCAGTGGATTGTTCTAAAATTTGCGTGTATTTTATTCTCCATGAACATGAAGTAGTTGCGTATTAATATACGCAACTACTTCATGTTAATTCATTAATGAGTATCGAGTTAGGGTTGTGTCTTAATATCCTCGATCTCCTGCACATTCACGGATACCCACTTTTCGTTTCATAAAAAATCTCAGAGATTCCGAGCACGAGGCAGCATAAGCGACGGACCATCACCAGTGCAAGCCTCTATGAGGAACATAAGCGATTCTAAGCCTCATCACTGCAGCGCAGTCGCGCATATCAACGAAGTTCGTACGAAAAATGGTTGAACTGTTCAGTGTTCGTCCTGAATTGACTGTTATTCTAGCAAAACATTCTAATATGGCATCAATATCCATGCTTTATAAAAGTTTTCACGTAAAAATCGTGGTTCTTTCTCTTAATTTCAGCAATTTCTCTTGCCATAAAAGTGCATGAAATAAACCTGACGCAATAATGTTATTCTATTACATTTCTACCAACATTTTTGCTGCTTTGTCAGCCACAATATACTCAAAATCACAGTAAATGATGACGTAACTTCTGGTTTCGTAGTTCACAAGTCTACAAAATTCTTCTGTGATGAAAACTTCCCTGTTCCATACTAGGACATGATTATTAAAATGAATACGATATGTACTTTCAATTATTTCCTTGAATTTTTCATGTTTAGAATCTCATAAATGATTTTTAAATCATTAGTTTGTACACAATAATAAAGAACGAACTGAATTTGTATTTTTCTTGTATCCAATGCTTTAGCTGGCAATAAAATATATTGACCAAAAAGTTCAAAGTCAACCTTTAGAGATTGTTTTGTGCATAAATTTTGAGTTAGATTTCACAACCCAATAGTTGAAAAGATCAAAGCTTACGTTCTGAAACAGCAGGTGAGTTAGTTATTTCAAAAGAGTAACTGTATATTGTATGTGGTGTGCTGCTGCATCACACTGAAGCTCTCCGCTTCCATTGTATCATAGTTTTGATTCGTTGAAAGCAAAGATCTGTCGTATTCCTAACTACATATAAAAGGAAAACGTGTAAAGTATTCATCTGCAAACGCACAAGACAGATGCTTCATGGAAAAATATTTTGATCGAAGGTAATTTTTACAACAGTTAGTTACAAACACAGAGCTGCATTGTTTGTGTGTTGTCTACTTGCAAAAGTTTTGAATTTAAAACCATTCATGCACGCATATTCGAGCACAATGTTGCGAGTTATTTCACTTACATTCTTCCCATCACTCCATTCCAATGGGCTATTCCATGCTCCTTGGTCGATATATTCCTTCCGGTTTGTCAGAAATTTCTATTTACGTATTTTGCTGAAAAATACTAAAATTTAGAAATACGAATGAAGATAATAATCGTGGAATGAAAGAATACCCGTCAGTATCATCCTTTTCATTACAATGTCTAAGCTTCAGGTTGTTTTGGAGACTTCCAAGAAGTAAAGAAACAACATTGCATGAAGTAGGCTATTAGATCCTGTATTCTATTGAACAAAGGCGTCCAGGCATCAGGCTTTTTTGAGCTACTGACTCACTTTCACTCGAGCTCTTGACACAAAGTTCGAGACTCAGGGAGAGAATTGAGAAGCTTTAGTGTCTTTAGACAATTGTGTCACTGGCGAAGAGTGTGTCAAGAGGGCATTGCTGCGCGATGGCAGTGCAAATGATCCTATTTTTAGCGAGTTTGACCGGATCTCAGTAAATGTGTAAATTACAACAGGAAGTGTTCTTTCTAAAAATACATTGCGACGCAACATTTGCATAGTGAATAGATGTAAAGGTGCGAAGCTGGAGTAACTCGAAGTAATCACGGTTAATTTTACTTGTTGAAGTTCAGACAAACACCTCACAATGCCAGTCTATTCTTGAATTATGATTTACAACTTGGTTTCTATATATGAGAGGGATTCACAAAAAACATCTTTTGTTTAGCAGTTTGAGCTGTAAGTGAGATGATGCATGTTTGTTTTCAAAGTTATTATCTGAATGAAAATATCTTTTCTCCATTGCACCCAAACTCGGAACGTAGACTGGAATCCAGTGAGCTGCTAATTCCTGTGTGTTTAAGAACGTAACTTCTTTTTCTTACCGTTAGTATTGAATAACATAGAGGGTTTAAGCGTTGCTTGCTCAAAGAGCGTTTTAACAAAGGTAGAGAGCATTTGAACGTAACAAAAAATTTATTATTGTAATAGGCAGGTAGAGCACCTGAGACACTCGCACAGGAAGTCGGTTGCACGCTACCAGTCGCCTCCCAGACGGGGAGCAAGTAAGAAAAAAGTATTAATCTTACATCACTATGAAACTAAAACCCTCAGTAGCGACTTCCATGTATTACTGCTTCTACAGTGGTTAGCGAGTTACCACTGACGAGTTTTAATTTCCAGCACAAACTGACAAGGAGATATACAGTAGATCAGTACATAATCCCTCCTGCTAGCCTACCCTCATCAAGTGAAGCTTTGTAGTGCTACACATCCCTTGTGGAGCGCAACGTTCACTAAATGCCCTGAACGAGAATCAATTATCTCCCCTTGACCCAACTGTCCCAAAGAAGGCATTTTTTATTCTCATTTCAGATGTTTACCATCATTTTTCCTTCAATTTCCATTGAAATTTGTAAAAGTTTATCTTATCTGTGTGTCTTATTTGTCTTACCTTATCTGTCTTATCATATTAATTTATTCGCAATAAAAATATTATCAACGGTACATAATATTGAAATGAAACATACTAATAATCCCCATTTTCTAAGCATACCCATTACCCAAGTCCTATGATACAGATTTATTTGCGACGCCGCGCACCGTTTTGTTCGTGCACCGTGACGCTGGTGCAGAGGAGATCAAGACTGGCACACTAAGAACATTTGCTCCATGAACGCGTGGTGCTATAACTTGGTAACTCCCTGATTGATGGGGAAATGGCAGTCTACTCAGAACGTCGAGCTCTTTTACTTCAAGCATAACACTATTATATGCTGCTCGTATTACAAGTCATAATGTATATTATTATATATCATTACCACGGGCGAATAGAAGTAACCGTTGAGGGACATTTTTAGCAGACTTGTGAACGTGAGGATTACTTTCACGTGGTACACTTGAGTTGCTCAGCGGAAAGACATAATATTACAGTGAGCAGTGGGTGCTGTTCAGATATCGTGACACCATCATATTACAGCAGTTAGTGCTAGCTGTTCAGATGTAGTGACACCATAATTTTATAGCAGTCAGTGTGCACTGTTCAGATGTAGTGACACCATCACATTACAGCAGTCAGTGCTAGCTGTTCAGATGTAGTAACACCATCATATCACAGCAGTCAGTGCTAGCTGTTCAGATGTAGTAACACCATCATATTACAGCAGTGCACTGTTCAGATATTGTGACACCAACGTATTACAGCAGTTAGTGCTAGCTGTTCAGATGTAGTAACACCATCATATCACAGCAGTTAGTGCTAGCTGTTCAGATGTAGTGACACCATCACATTACAGCAGTCAGTGCGCACTGTTCAGATGTAGTGACACCATCACATTAC
>VCRD01007184.1:0-22742 GCA_006783055.1 Trinorchestia longiramus
TTTATGTATACCCGTAGGTACTGCTGTTCTATCATCTATGATACTATGCATAGAATACCTACCACTTAAGGATTTTATGATAAGGTATTTTTAAAAACCAATGATGTTACATTTCTTATGTACCAACTTTATTGGAAATATACGTTTTTGTTTTTTGTTTTGTTTGTTCTTAAAAAACGTATGCGTCCTAGACTCAAATAAAAATGGTTAGTTTACTCTTGAGGAGTTACATTGTACCGTCTTTTCTCCAAACAGGAGTTATACTATACTGCTCGATGTTTCACGCGTCCGGCTACACAATACGTTTAAAAAATCACTTTCTTATCCAGATATATTTTAACAAATTCCTGTCTTTATTTCAGGTGTGACTTCTTCAATCAGGTAGTCTTAAAGGGCAGCGTAACTTTAAATCTTGTCAGTGAATTTCATTACCATTTATTCTTTAGCTAACTTTCGCTCCATTTCTGCTGATCTCAGTCTGTAGCTCCTTTCGTGTCATAAACGGATCATCCTTAACTATCTGCATCATCTTTCGTCGATTTTTCTACATTTTCTGAGGAGTTCCAGATTGCATCATGCTTTCTGTGGTCCTTGTTTCCTTCCACTTCTCAACAACGAACCATACAGTACTTAACAAGAACATTGAGGAACTTGAGATGTTAAATTAGCTTCTATGAGCTATAAATTCAGAAATTATTCGCTCGTTCATACATTTTGAAAGTTCCTTGTGCTTAGACATGCTGCGATGTTATCAGAGTGATAGCTAAATGACGATGAATGACGGGTACTTGGCAGTTTCACTGATAACCTAATATCTGTTTCTCTACGTGTTGTCCAGTTATTTCTGGAATATTTTTTCGGAGGTGATTGTTGTAGAAGTATATATTTAAAGAATTGCAGAAAGAAAAATTGATTGATAATGTCCAAATACTTTTTTCACCAATTATATCATGATATTCTATATAAATAACATATATATGAAAAATATTATTTCTCTGTCATTTGAATATGTTTGTCTGCGTTAAAAATGTCTTATTATAGGTTTCATTGATGTGTGGTTTATTAAAATGCTGAAATAAACTTTTTCGTTTCGAGTAAGTGCTTTATTCACTTCACTGTATGCTCAATGGACGTGCTGGGAAGACGAGAAAGGCTCTAGCTTGTCGTAAAATTTTCTAATTGATTTCGGTATCATCAAAGCGAGAGACAACAATGGCGCCAGTGCCAGCCGACGCAAAGGCCAAGGCTACAAGCCACTGGCTTAGGATTGCTAGAAAGTTTTGGTAAATATTATTGTAACTATTTCCAATCTCAAAATGTAACAAATTCAACAACAACGTCACAAATTTAAGGAATATATACTAAATAATGGCACTATTTTAATATTAATAGCTTTTTATGTATTTTTGCAACGTACTCCTGGACTCATATTATGCGCTCGTTGAACATATTGCTTTTACATCATGTCAATGGTGGAACTTTTTACTGTAGAATTTTTTTAACAGAACATTTTCCAAGTAGATGCAACTTTTTTAATATTATATATACTGACACATACTAATATCGTGTTCTATTACTAACTTTATTTTCTCTACATACATATATGAGTAAAAAATATAAAATGTGTATTGCCCTTTCAGAAAGAAGTTTTTTTCAGTGTTGTTGTCATATAAATTCTCTTGTGCTATTAACTTAATTGTTGGGAGGGCTTTCAGTGTATATAATTGTCAGCAAGTAGACATTTCGAATACAAAAGAGGATAATAAATGATAGGTAATACATTTAAACTGCAGTCTGTTCTTTACTATAATATTTCGAAGAGAATATTGTCTCGTGAAAAACACTGAAAAATGAGGCAATGAGAGTAGGCTCAGCAATTGTTTGAACAGTGATAGATAACGAAGACCATCACCGCCTGTTTGTTTTGCAACATCATTCTAAAATTTCGCTGGTTCTTTTTCACTAATGCATGCGTGTCTTTTAAAGTGAGTTACCATCCTTCGGTGTTTAGTTGTTTATACTTTTTTAAAACAACATTGTGTAATTTCAAGGAGAGAGGAATGATAGTGTGTCTTTTTCCACCTATTAACGTTATATGGGACTATTGCCGGAGGAAGTTACAAGTTTTTCAATGTGTCATTCGACAAAAACAGGTCGAACATTTCCTTCATTAATAAATTGTACATAAAAGTTTAAGATGTTCATTCATAAGTACTTTAAGCTCATTGTCAGATCGTAATTTTCAAGCGGTCGCTTAAAACTAATCAAGTTCATTCTGTTACTTGCCACTTGCACACTACTCTCGAACTGCACAACGCTGGAGTGCAGCAGAACAAAACGCGTTTCGAATAGAAACTATGTATATGCGTTTAAAACGATTCTTTGAAATTAGATTGATTCAAACATCAATTATTGAGTTTGATTGCCAAACTTTGAATATTGAAATAGTAACAACTTCTTATGAAGTCGTAACAAATAACAAAAGGAGGCTTTCTAAGTGAGAAGTAACATTTTTTTACGAACGTAACAATTCCGGCAACCCTGAATTTTCTGGCTGTATGGCAACCACGCAGCAGCGCGACTGCCAATTATGAATAAACAACAGGGCTGCTAGAATTGTTACCCTCGTCATAAAAGTGTTACTTTTTGTTACAAATCTTCATTTGTTTTTTTGGTACGACTTCATCAAAAATTGTACTATTTCAACATGCAGAGTTAGTGTACATAGTAATTGATGTTTGAATCAATGAAATTTCAGAAAATCGTTTTAAACTTGTATACTAAGTATGTATACGAAACACGTTTTGTTTTGCTGTATCCTGCCGCTATGCAGTTCGAGAGTAGCTGAGCCAGTGGCAAGTAATAGCACGAACTTGATTAGTCTTAGGTGATTCTGTGAAAATTACGATCTAACAAGAGCTTAAATACAGGGTGTCTCAAAAAAATGTAAATGTAACGCACCCTTGGTGTGCGTTATCGGCGTTGTCTGGACAATAATGGTCATCAATTCGAACATTTGCGAACATGATTCTTTAATCACATTTGTCTTCTGTATGCGAAGCTATTCTATTTCACTGTATGTTCATAAATAAAGGATCTCGTCATTCGAAGTGGGAGTACATTTTTTTGAGACACCCTGTAATTATGAATGAAGATCTTAAACTTTCATGTACTGTTAATGAAGAAAATTTTCGACCAGATGTTGTCAAATGATACATTTCAGGCAAATGATCCAGGTAACGTTAGGATAGGGAAAATACATATTATTGTTTCCCTTCTATTGAAAAATCCTAATAATATCTTAAAAACAAAGTTTAAATAACTAGACACGGTAAGAGGGTAACTCACTTTAGAAGACACGAATCGCATCAGTGCAAACGAATCAGCGAAATTTTGGAATGATGTTTCGAAAGAAGCAGGCGGTGATAGTGCCAGGCGGTGATAGTGGCTTTGTATTACCCTCTTTTTTATTCGAAATGTCTATTTACTGACAGTTGCTGTACACACAGGAAGCCCTCTCAGCTATGAAGTTAATAACAAAAGAGAATTTATACATCAACACTGAAAAAAACTACTTTCTGAAAGGATAATAACCATTTTTTTCTTCTATCTATATATGCAGAGAAAATGAACTTGCCAACAGAACACGANTAATGAAGAAAATTTTCGACCAGATGTTGTCAAATGATACATTTCAGGCAAATGATCCAGGTAACGTTAGGATAGGGAAAATACACATTATTGTTTTCCTTCTATTGAAAAATCCTAATAATATCTTAAAAACAAAGTTTAAATAACTAGACACGGTAAGAGGGTAACTCACTTTAGAAGACACGAATCGCATCAGTGCAAACGAATCAGCGAAATTTTGGAATGATGTTTCGAAAGAAGCAGGCGGTGATAATCTTTGTTATTCATCTCTGTTCAAACTAACGCAGACCTTCATTCGATTGCCTCATTTCTTTATGTTTCGAGCGTTTATTGTCTCTGCAAAATATTATATTAAAAAACAGATTGCAGTGGAAATGTATTACCTGCTTTGTATTACCCTCTTTTTTATTCGAAATGTCTATTTACTGACAGTTGCTGTACACACAGGAAGCCCTCTCAGCTATGAAGTTAATAACAAAAGAGAATTTATACATCAACACTGAAAAAACTACTTTCTGAAAGGATAATAACCATTTTTTTCTTCTATCTATATATGCAGAGAAAATGAACTTGCCAACAGAACACGATTTTTGTTTGTGTTAAAATCTAGTGAAATAATAGAAAAAATTGCATACATTTGATCAATGTTCAGTTAATATTATATCATATTAGTTCTATTGCGATAAAATTCTACAGTTGACATGATGTAGAAGCATTATGTTCAATGAGTGCATAATATGAGTTTAGTAGCACGTTAAAAAAACGCATAAAAGGGTATAAATAAAAAAAGAGTGCAATTATTCAGCAATTTAAAATTTGTTACGTTTTCGTCGGATTTGTTACGTTTTGAGCTTGGAAGTTGTACTATTCACGAAAATCCTCTGGCAAACCTGGTAAGTGATAAACAGTGTGGCACAGGCAGCTTTAGAAGTGCGTGTTGGCCATGTCTACAAAACGATACGTGTTGCGCATCATTATCGTTATCGCCAATGAAATAGTTTGAATTCATGTAAACGGTTGTTATAGAGAACAGATAAATGCATTAGAGAACAGATAATTGAATTTATTTTAATGGTTCAAGTTGATGAAAAAAAGCATAAAATCTGTTCTCACTCTTCGTATGCACTGTTTTGTAAACATTGGTAGTCATGGAGAGAATAAGGGCAGTTTGTGATCAGAACCAGTCAGATAGTCGTCAACGTCGGTGAAACCGATCATTAATACGTCAGTGCTGTTGCTGCCAAAGATGCGATTGCAGATAAGAAGTTTTTGGACGTGAATAGCTCAGCGAAACAATGTGTTCAAAAAACGACAA
This sequence comes from Trinorchestia longiramus, assembly GCA_006783055.1. NCBI lineage: Eukaryota > Metazoa > Arthropoda > Malacostraca > Amphipoda > Talitridae > Trinorchestia > Trinorchestia longiramus. The sequence goes on from VCRD01007184.1 coordinate 4,967, forward strand.
GAAGTGCACAATGCACGGCCAAGTTTGCGGCCGCTTGTGTTACTTCGATAATCATGATGCTTTCAACTCTGATGTTTAGTCAAATCTTTCATGCAACTTGTAATGATTTGCATTAGTGGCCTATCTTGGAATTAAAATAAATAAATAGAAAGTGCGACAAAAGTTTTACACTACCTTAAAATTGATGCAAGTTAAAACTATAGCCAGGATCCACATTAATGTTTTGTGGAAGCCATACTTCAATGACTAGAGAAAATATGCAGAAGCTCATATACTGTTACCTCTCCACTACCAATGATTTCTTCAGACATGATTTCTTTCCACATGAGTGCCTCAAATGTATGGCATCATAGACGTTACTTGCAATTTGGCCTTATTAATTGTGAAATTTGCTTTAAAGTTATGAGAATGATGTGTTCAAACTACTACTTTTTCGTAAAATGCCGAATGATAGTGACACACTTCTGAATATCTTAAGGTATACATTAGCCTGCTACATGTTGTTTTTGTGAAGGCTTTTAGTTCTATACCGCCACAGTACTACTCGTATTACTACTGTCACGACTGACACGCCCAGCAAGAGGCGTTGCGTGCCACACGGGTCGAGATGCAAAAAAACAGTTTTGAGTAATTGTCATACAAAGTTTGCAAAATGGTATTTCCCATAACAATTAATTATGTACATATCATAGTGTTCTTGGCCTCAGTTTGTAGGTTAACTACTAAATCAACCTCAGCTGTGAGATTTAGTCGCAATTAAATCCTTTTATCTCAGAGATCTTGCCTGCAGTACAGTCCAGTGATGTTCGTTTGTCAGGCGCATTAACTGTCATAGTATCTATGATATATGAACTACAATCGGGGAAGTCGATATTATTTTGTCTCACGAAGGAAATTAAATTTTGTTTCATAGCCAAATATTCCCATTCTTTCTGAAATTTCTTTGTTTCTATTTTCTTCGAAATACGAGGTACTCTTTTGACCTGTAAGCGAGGCTGTAGCTTAAGTTTTAAGGAAATTTCTTTTGTTCGCATTTTTCAAATGATTGTAGGCGTATCTCTAAGTAACTTTTCACAAGTTACGTATTAACTTTGAGTTTACCAGTCATACCAAAATTGAAGGTGCAACAGACTCCGCCGATTCTCTCTGTATCCTTGAACAGGCTAGCGAAACAATTATTCAGCAAGACCATTGTTTCAACAATTACTGTTTTATCGACTATGTGCTGTTTGATTCAAGTTTTATCGCACATAGTATCATTATTTACTGCTCATCAGACGTAGAAAATCCTCCATCGAAAGATGCATAACAAATTTAACCCCTTCCCCAACAATTTTTTGTTAAAAACGTTTCTTTTTCAGACTAATTTTTTTATTTTGGTTCTATATAGAACTTTTTGGTTCATGGCTTACAAAGGCTTAAAATCAACGAGTATATACGTATGTAGCTGGTTTTTGAAGGTAAAAGTTGTAGACGAGTATACCTGTCGACGACTGAAAAAAGAACATTTTGTGAAAACGTGTATACACGTTTCTGCCGGGGAAGGGGTTAAAAAGCAGCAACTGTTCCACAAACATCAAAACTGAAAACAAATCTTACTGAAAAGAAACGGACTCTTTTCAATTCAATGTACTCTGTAAACGAATGTCAGTGAGCAAGCATTATTGGGAAGGGTCAGATTCATTGACATTTTCCTACAGTTAATGCAATTCTTAGCCCCAGAACACAACGGCCTTCAGAATAACATTCTATTTAGTCTAGAAGGATGATTTTGTTGTCCTGAAGAACTCAGTTCATTTAGATAACTTGATTTTTTAAAATGTGAAACACTATTCTGTTCTTAGAATTAAATTTTATGTTGCAAAATCTAAAACTGCATTGTCATCGTTATTTTAAATCTCTGATTTTAAGCTTATGATACACGAAAATTATTTACAAACAGTTTATCATAGCTATATCCTCATTAAATGTATTATCGTCTTTCAGAAAGCATGGTATAAGAAAAAATCTCAATTTTTTTCGTACTGATTTCATTTCCCACGAACGAAAATGGATTATGGCCACGCTCAAGCACAACAACCAGCTGGTAAGTGGTATATAGTACATTGTGTTGTATTAGTTTAGCTGTCGGGACGTTAACTAAACGTCCTGTCCATGTGATTAAGAAGAGAGTTTTCACAATATTTTAATGATCAGAACACATGGAAACACCGATCATTCATTTTATTTGAATATGATATAAAGAAGGAATGCGGTATGCAGTAGTATAGACTTACAAATCTTCATTTGGCTTTGAAGCAGCAAGCTCTTATCAGGTATATCTTGAAAGATAAACTGCAATGCATTTCATGCCTGGCCAATCAGGCCCTACGAAGGTTGGAATATACTGCAGTTCGATAACGTTATCTTTGCTCTGTCCCTTGTTCCAAGAGTACAGCGAGTTCTTTTTGTAGATTTTATGCCCCATTACATTGGTTACAGCTGAGTGGATTTCTGCTGGATCAATTTCATTCGTTCCAAAAATTACTTATATCAGTTCAAACCCGGTAATGAAATGTTGAGTCTCGCATAAGTAATCTACAGAAGCTTTTTTCTCTTCTCCGTTTTTTATGATGCCAGGTGAAACTAATTGGTGTTTCCATAAGTTTGATGGCTCTACTTCATGTTTTCCCCATTATCAAATTTAAATTCATGGATGATTCATTTGCAATAATAGATGTTTTTAAAATAGGCTGCATACTACCCTGCAAATATATGAATTTTTTTCTGAATTAACTAATAAAATTACCTTTAAAACTGAGGAGAAGAAAGTTTCACCAGTAGCTATTCAGTTGGTGATTAACTACCTGTTTAAAAGACGACGGAGTTGCAGTATACATCCAGAAAACTGCATAGTTAAATATTTTTACAATTAAAGAACAAAGACCATATATTGTGCTACAAAAAAGTATTCAACGGTTCTCCTAAAAGGTTCTTATACAAGGGCTTCTAACCAAAAACGCCAACAATTAATTTGCATATATCCTCTAAAGCTGCCGCATCATGAACGAAATGATTTTCTGAGCTGTCAGCCCAGTGATCTAAAGTGATCTAAGTGTAGTTGTGATCTAAGAGATTTATAAAGCACTGAATTGTGTGTTACTTGCTTTCAAATGGGTTGCACATGGGTACATCTGTGTTTCATAATATAAAATCAAGCCGATCAAACTATGCAGTTCAGAGCCAGTTCCAGCTTTATAGTAGTGTTTGAGCTCGACTGAAATTTCTCGAGTTCATGATCTCATTGATAAGTACAAGTTTGAGAGGCAAACTTCGAGGAGAATTTAGAGGATGAGTTAACCTTGAATACTTTGGGGGACGTACAGAGCATAGGATCTAGTAACCCCAATAATTTCATCCTATACGATTCAAATGCATATCTTCATTTTTTAGTGGTTTTCTAAAAACTTGTGTAATGGCAAACCACTGATCCAACATTTTTACTACCTCAAAACTGACACTCGCGACTCTCCGCACCTGTCATGAATCTATTTATTGGTGCTATACCATGCAATTTTCCACTAGCGTAAGATCTTCGAAAGGGGAACCAAAAAACACCCAATGACTATCATATATTTAGCATAACATCCGTCATCAGTAAGATCGTAGAATGGCTACTCAAAGTCCCTTTACCAAATACCTTCAAGCAAAAATCGCGATTGCTGACATCGAGCACGGATTCAGGAAAGAGCAAGATATCTTACAAACTAAGATCTAAACTTATTTCCAGTTAAAATTGTCAAAACTTGAAACTGGCTGCCCGAAAACATCGCTTCTGCTGGCACTGTGAACACATTCAAAAATTACAGTATCTCGATACATATAATAGATAAGGAACCCTTCTTAGTTTTGAGACGTAATGATTCTATGTCATTGACTTCTGTGGCCGGTGTATGATGGCGATGTATATGCCTGACTATTGAAATACCTATGAGTAAGTAAAGTGCATGTACATGACTGAAATGACATTGCGAGATTGAGATGTATGTTCGTGATTGATGCGTTTACTTTAGACGACATGTTGCTTGGGTAGCAACACAAGATTGGAGCAAATAGCTCGTTCCTTTTACCTTATTCTATTTTATTCCGCCATTCACATAGTTCGAGAATCGTTGTTCTGAAAAAAGGCTTTACAAGCTCGGTATAAACGTAGTCTTCATAGGTGTGCTTATTACAATTATGAAATTTTGCCGAATTTTCATTCTCGTTTTCCCCACCTGAGAAAAGTGTGGTACATTATTTGTTCGAGAAGACACATTAAACAACAACTGAGATCTAATGTGCAATAATATTCGTCTCTATCATTTGGGTCCGTCGATATACTCATATTTGGTGGAACGTCTAGGCTCTATAATATTTTAAAGGGAATGCTGGCATATTTACATACAGTATTTTTATTCCTTTCTTCTGGATTGTATAAATGAAAGAATAACCTCGCAAGACTTTCATGTAGTCTAAGCTACGTCAGGAGGGGCTTATATGATTTAATCTTGGATGAAAACAAAATTAGGACAACTAGGTCGTGCTTGCTATTTTGAATATTTAAAAAAATAATTTTATTATAAAAAAAACCTTCAGTGAGAACGCAAATTTTTTCATAAAATTCATTTTGATTTATTTCACTGATTATCTTGATACATACATGTTCAACATGTAGAATGCATTTCATGACAGTGTTCATTCGCAAATATTTTCTCTCGAATTATTATCATTACGTCATCTCCAAATGGATATTATTTTCTGTAACTGAAAGTTGGACACTGCAACTACAATTAAAATCTTGGAAATGCAAGCTGGACTCGGCAACTAGAAATGCGCCTCTGTACCTGCAAGGAGGACTTTATTACTGTAGGTGCGATTTGCAAATGTAAGTAGGACACATCAAATGGAAGTAGCAGCACAGTTGTAAGTAGAACACTGTAAACGCGAATAAAACACTGTAACTGAAAGTAGAACCTTGCTAATTTTGAAAAGTATCGGTACAACTACGAATAGTGTCATACATGTGGTCATGTTGTCATCATAAATTTTTTTTAACGAAACGCTAGTGGCGATGTTGATCTTGGACCCTGCTGCACTAACACCTCAGCCCCCTTTTGCCACGTCAACACATGCATTTATCACTATGAATGAGCATATGCTTTCATCAAAATGTTTATACTCAAGACGTTTACTTCGTTGTCTAAATGGATCAAGCCAATTAGAACAATGTATTAATCTTTTATAGTCTGAGACCCACATGTGGTGCTCAGACGTCTCTTTTAAAACGTCTGAGTACCACATGTGGGTCTCACATCAGTATTTCTGAGACCGCATGTGGTACTCAGACATGTGACTGATAACAATAAGTTTGACACATATGAGACTCACGTATGAATCCCATGATTTTATTATTGATATAGTGTTTTTTCGGTATTTTACCAATCTTCGTCAAAAGAGATTAACATATTCTCTATATTTTTATATCTAATGTAGGTGGAGTTGGGCCAGAACCAGCATATTTCTGGGACTGATAAATGTTTAAAGTAATTATTCTTCCGCCAAACAGAAAATGAGTTATTGCAATTGTAGGAGTATATACTTTTTGACCCACCTTGTATATATAATTATGCAACTCAAGAACCTTATGCGCTACGACAATCTGAGCACAAATTTGGAATCAGTGCATCAAAATTAGTTGGTTGCAATACTATTTACTGAAGTAGCAAAGACTAAGTTAAAATTTGTTGACTAGTATTTTCATAATAATGCTTACGACAGTGTGTATTTTCTGAAGAATTTTCATTTGTAGTCATTTTCTCGCGTGGTTTAGCCTTCCTGAACCAATTATCACAGGCATAACTCAAAACCATTTGATCATGCCTAAAAAGACAAGTGCATTCCAATCGGTCCCGCCAGATTGGTCGACTGGTGGGTGTACCCGCTTGCTTTGCAGGAAGACCCGAGGCTGATTCTTAGAGTCGCCTTGATCTGTTTGAGCCTACCCTCGGCGGACGAGAAAGATGTCCAGCAGCTACAATGCTAGATGCCTGGAATAGACTGAACTTTCACCACATTAATCAAAACGACTTCTGGAGCCTCTATTTTAAGTTGGAGCACAGAGGACGGGAATTTCGCTTGGAACATCATCACTACTCATAAGATCTTAGCATTAAAAATAAAAAAATCCAATGTATCTGTACTGTATATTGGATTGGAAATTAAATTTCTTTCTTTCTTTCTGCCTTAGGCTTAATTACTTTACATATTCATCAGTCCCAGAAAATATGCTGGTTCTGGCCCAACTGCCCTTACTATAGATATAGAAATACAGAGAATATGTTAAGCTCCTTTGACGAGGATCAGTAAAATACCGAAAAAAGACTATCAATAATAAAATCATGAGAATAATACCTCCGATGTTTTATCTCACGATTGGAACCAGACCGTTTACTTTAAAATACGCGTGCACTTGTTTTTAATACGGGACAGAGATAGTAGCAGTGTAAGACACATAGAACTCTAACGAAAGTAAGGATTGTTTTCAATACTTAAATGCCGTTTGGCGTCTGTGTCTGAGCTACGATCGAGCTGACTGGTACTTCGTTTCCGGATAGGAAAATGCCACCCATGTCTCATCCATTGTCACAATCGACGAAAAGAAAATCCCATTCATGCCATCATGTGTCAACATTGCCTGGTAACATGCCACGTGTGCAGTCTTGTGATCGTCACCATTCGTGGCACTCAGTTGAAGGATATTTTTTGCATTTTCAGGTCTTTAAGATTGTTTACACAGATCCCATTGAAATACCAACTTTGAAGGCGCTGTGTACTACTTTCATTCGGCGATCCCCCACAAAAATTTTCTCCATGCGCAGTGTTAGGCAGTATTTAAATATATTTAAAAACTTTTATTGAAATATTGTATTCATATACAATATTTGAATACAATAAATACAATGTATGTAAATACATGGAAACAGTTTTTTGTCTAAGGACGACGCTTGAAACAAATTTGAACGTTCAAGCACGACTTTTGAAACCCGTTTCAACGCCGTTGTAACGCAATGGCTCTTTGGTTGCGTCTTCACCCTGTGAATCAGTTGAGGATCAGTTGAAAATAGCTCTACTACGACATGGAATTCTGTCCATGACGCCTTAAATCTGCTACTGAAACAAAGATAAGCTCAATGAACTTTTTACTGCACTATTGCCCCCAACCCAGAAAAGCTCGGAAATAGAATTCAATGATTAATATATTTGTATTTTGGGGCAATCGCTACTACTTCAATCTTCAATCAAGGAAAAGAGGTCATTTTCTACGGACACTTCCTACCTACCCTTCTTACTGTTCGGAATAAACTCAATGAACTGAAGTCAAAGCAGTTAAAACATTGTGTCCCACTGTGGCTGCAACCATTCATCCCCACTTCAAGTTGCGAAGGGTGATATCAACAAAACGTAGAACACGATAACAAAATGACTTCACTGAAAAATAACCTCACAGCTTTTGCCTCGATATTCCAGTCTGCTAGTTCTGCCGATGTTACAGAGGAGGCAAACTCGACATCATCCGAAGATGAGTACTTTGGCTTCGAAAAGAAAAACTCATTCAGCCAATCCTAAGTTAACATGCAAGTTTTGACGTATCTCAACGACAGTGACAAAAAACAATGAAGGCTTGAAATGGCATGCTTTTATTCTAAAAATGTTTTTTCGATTTTGCACAACTTTGCCGTCTTCTACCCGCTTGAGAGGTTATTCTCTCTCGCTGGCTTAACGTAAATTCTATGAATTCTATGAGTATCTTAATTTTTCAACATGTAAATTTAGTTTTATGAAAGAAATATTTACTAAAGTATTTAAATACATTACATGTATGATCAAATACTTTTGATTCATGCCTGAGGTGGGTTACTCGCAGGTCAACTAAACTGCACGAAAAAAATGGCTGCAACTGAAAACCGTCGGCAGCATTTCATCGGGAAATTACACTGGAAGTGTATATGATTGAACAGTACAATTTATCCGATGTTACAGGATAAATTAAAATTCAGTGTTCCCCAACCTTAAAAAGCCTACGTCCAAAGATTCAGATTTTATTTCGAAATCAGCCATGTTACATAATCTAAATTTAGCGAGCTGTATATAAATGTATTTTTATATTGAACAACTACCCAGTGCCATCTACTTTATATTAGCAAGATATACTGATGTCAATTCTCTGAAAAGTAATGACATGGTGCATAATTCTGTTAATATTATCTACTCACTCATGCGTTTTATATTTACAGGTCAATACCCCCCGATACAACACCAGCCTGGAGCACCTCAAAACCAGTATGGTAAGTTTAGTTTGTTTTATTTGTGCCTGAGAACTACAGTGTGTCATGCCGCTTTCATTAATTTTTCGTAGGTTACTCTCCGTGATGTATTCAAGTTATAACACCTCCGATGTATTTTCTCAGGATTGGAACCAGACAGTTTGCTTTAAAATACGCGTGCTCTTGTTTTGAATACAGGCCAGAGATAGTAGCAGTGTAAGACATATAGAACTCTAACGCGAGTAAGGATTGTTTTTAATACTTAAATGCAGTTTGGCGTCTGTGTCTGTGTTACCATCGAGCTGACTGGTTCTTCGTTTCAGGATTGAAAAATGCCACCCATATCCCATCCATTGTCACAATCGATGAGAAGAAAATCCCATTCATGCCATGTGCCAACATTGCCTGGTAACATGCCACGTGCGCAGTCTTGTAAACGTCACCATTCGTGGCACTCAGTTGAAGGATATTTTTTTGAATTTTCTGGTCCTTAAGATTGTTAACACAGATCTCACTGAAATGCCAACTTTGAAGGCGATGTGTTCTACATTCATTCGGTGGTCATCCACAACAACTTACTCCATGCGCAGTGTTAGGCAGTATTTAAAAACATTTAAAAACGTGTATTTAAATACTGTATTCAAATACAATATTTAAGTACAATAAATACAATGTATTTAAATACATGGAAATAATTTTTTGTCTAAAGATAACGCTTGAAATGAATTTGAACGTTCAAGTACGACTTTTGAAACGCGTTTAAACGTCGTTGTAACGCAATGGCTCTTTGGTTGCGTCTTCAGCTTATAAAACAGTTGAGGATCAATTGAAAATAGCTCTTTTATGACATGGAAATGACTCCATGATGCCTTAACTCTGCTACTGAAACAAAGATAAGCTCAATTAACTTTTTACTGCACTAGTGCTCCGAATTCAGAGAAGCTCGGATATAGAATTCAATGATGAATATATTTGTATTTTGGGGGTCATCGCTACTTCAATCTACAAGGAGAAGAGGTCATTTTCTACGAACACTTCCTACTTACCCTTCTTACTGTGCGGAATAAACTCAATGAACTGAAGTCAAAGCGGTTAAAACAGAGTGTCCCACTCTTACAAGCAGTTTTTTCAGGGCTTTCAGATAAGGTTTCAAAAATACCTTCAGTTAGTTGATGAACCAGACGTTTATGGCTCCATAGTGGCTGCAACCACTCATCCTCACTTCAAGTTGCGATGGGTGGACATCAACAAAGCGTAGAACGGCGATAACAAAATGACTTCACTGAAAAATAACCTCACAATTTCTGCCTCGATATTCTAGTCTGCTAGTTCTGCTGATGCTACAGAGGAGGCAAACTCGACATCATCCGAAGATGAGTACTTTGGCTTCGAAAAGAAAAGCTCATTTAGCCAATCCTAAGTTAACATGCCGGTTTTGACGTATCTCAATGACAGTGACAAAACCATTGACGGATTGAAACGGCATGCTTTTATTCTAAAAATGTTTTTTCGATTTCATACAATTTTGCCGTCTTATGCCCCGGTAGAGAGGTTATGTTTTCTTGCTGGCTTAACGTAAATTCTATGAATTCTCTGAGTATTCTAATTTTTCAACATGTAAATTTAGTTTTAAGAAAGAAATATTTATTAAAGTATTTAAATACATTAGATGTATTTTGTATACGTATTGAGTGCCTATTACTATCTATGCATATCATGTCGTCAGACTGGGTGGTGCGAGACTGACGTTCAGTGTGCTTTGAACTGTTACTCCCACGAACTCACATTAAACACATCCCTGACACCATCACCACATGTCTCTCTTAATTGGCGATGAATTACATCGGTGTCACAAAAATCAAATGAAAAAAACAAAAAGATTCCACGCTGTTCTTGCGATGAAAAGGTTCCTAGTTTAAGTCTCAAAAACAGTGCGAACTCTCGTTGATGCCGCTAAAGTTCTGTGTCCGTACAGTAATGACATATCAGTCATGCATGCTCAACGACAGTATGCGTATTTTAAAACACACTGCATATTTCTATCTATTTCTAGGGATGATAAAAAACACTAGAGGTGTTATACCTTGAATGCGTCTCGTACTGTTAAAAAAAACAGATAAAAAAGCGTTTCAAAAGTTTATATTTATTTCAGAAGTAAGAAAAATGTAATGCTATGAAAATATGAAATATTCGTAAGTAATTTAGTAAAACTAAGAGCTGAAGACTGTTAATGCATTCTTTGAATCGAAAAATAACTCATGTACTTGTAAGATTACAATATGTGTTGCAAAAGCTAGATGTAAGTTACACATTCCATAATATTCTATCCTAAGAAACCTTGAAAATTAATGAGCATATAATAACAGTGAACTGGAAGAAGAGAAATGCAAATGTATGCATGAACTACTGCTTGTTCATTTTAGCATCTTTATGAAGATTTACAGCAGCTTAACTCATGCTCTGACGTTCTTCATGAAAAACATCAATTTGAACCCTGTCTCCCCTCCGATCCTTCTGCAAATAGTTCGAATATTCCTTTTTTTATTTGCTGAAATGTTTAGTTATATTATAATTTCTTTTAATGTTGGAAATGACCTTTGCGGTCGAAATGTTTTGGCTTTTTGGAATGTTTATGCCCTTCTTTGTGAATTCAAGCCAATAAAATATGAAGGCTGCAAGTAGTTTTTAATTCTCTTCTTTTCTTGTAAAATTGTTCAAAAAGCTAAACATCAATATATCTCGGTATTTGTATATATGTGCATCTTTGTGGACACATAGATGTATATGTATCAGGTTGTAACGAAAGTTCTGTTCATTTTTTGAGATTTAATTTTAAAACATCATTACATCAATTTAACTTATAAATGACGTATGAGTAGCAATCTAAATAACTAAAATCATATATCTTCTCTCAGATTTTGTTAGAATTATTATAATAAATAACTATTATTGACCCAAATGTAAACTCCACTTACAGAACATATTAGGCAAATTTTACAGTATGAATTTCAGAGAAGCAAAACAGGCATTTCAGCAGCAAAATCTCTCAAAGACAGTCGTCGAAATAACGTAGAAAATGAAAATACCTGTAGAAGGTGAGTTTCACGTTGCTTGAAGAATGTCTTCCGTCTATAAGACGAAACAAGAAAAAGAGGCTTCAAAGTACTACATTCTGAGTAATGGCAGGCTGTCACTGATGAAAACCCTACCAGTTCAACTAGAGAACTGAGCAAGGAGTATTGATGTCAATTCAGGCAGGCCAGACACTATAATCCCGATATTGCAAAGTGACTTAAAGTGAACGACAGCTTTGTCGGGACGATTTGACGTGAGGTAATTGCTTCCAACTACAACTTTGAAGCAACAGCTGCCAGGCAAGATCATTCAAGGACTGATTGCACGAAGGATGCTGAGTACCTATGCCTCTTTTGATGCCTGGCATCCCAACTCCCTCGACTGCAATCTAATGGATTTTATTGTATAGGGGCGCACTCGAACGGAACCCCATGCGAACCAAAGGACAAATTGATTGACCGTATTAAGGTGGTTTTCGCCAATCTTTCAAAAGAAGTCGTCAAGAAGAGCTGCAGTAGGCTCCTAGTTCGTATCAAGGCAAGGGCAGCTTGAGTGAAGAAGTGGTCAGAGGGTTTACAGAGATGATCATATGTTTTTTCAAAAGAAGTTTTTATTTAAATAAGAGCATGGATACTTAGACCTACAAAATGGATCATTTAGCCTCTGCACCCTTTTATTTGTAATAATTCACCGTTACTCTTTCTATATATTCAATCTGTAGAATGCATTTCATGACAAAATTCATTTTCAATATTTTTCTCTGAATTATTATCAGAATGTCATCTCTACATGAATGTTTTATTCTGTAACTGTAAGTTGAACACTGCAACTGCAAGTAAGATCATGTAAAAGCAAGCAAGATGCGGCAACTGCAATCAGAACTTTTTTACTACAAAGAGGACTTTATTACTGTATGTAGATGTGATTTTGCATATGAAAGTAGGGCACATCGAATGCAAGTAACAGTGCAACTGTGAGTAAAATACTGTTAAGACAAAAAAACACTGCAACTGAAATTTAAACTTTGCTAATTTTGAATAGTACTGGTACAACTACGAATAGTGTCATACCATATCGTCATAGTGTCAACCTCATAAAAGTTTTTTGATGATACGATGATTACGACGTTAATCTTGAAACCTGCTGCACCAACATCTCAGCTCCCTTTTTACATCCCACGTCATGATGTGCATTTATCGATGAGAATGAGCATTCATACGCCATTATCGAACCGTTTATACGCAAGAAGTTTTTCACACTAGTAGGATCGTTTTTCAACAATATACGAGTAATAAACCAATTGAATCTACGGCAGAGAATGTACCTGTATTTTTAGTCATGTTCAAATACTTTTGATTCATGCTTGAGGTGGGGAACTCGTAGGTAAAATAAACCTCACGAAAAAAATGACTGCAACTGAATACAGTCGGCAATATTTCACCGGGAAATTACACTAGAAGCGTATTTGATTGAACAGTACAATTTATCCAGTGTTACAGGATAAATTAAAATTAAGTGTTCCCCAACCTTAAAAAGCCTACGTCTATAGATTCGGATTTTATTTCGAAATCAGCCATGTTACACAACCTAAATTTAGTGAACTATGTATAAACATATTTTATATTGAACAACTACCCAGTGCCATCTACTTTATATTAGCAAGATATACTGATGTCAATTCTCCGAAAAGTAATGACATAGTGCATAATTCTGTTAAAATTATCTACTCACTCATGCGTTTTATATTTACAGGTCAAAACCCTCCGATGCAATACCAGCCTGGAGCACCTCAAAACCAGTATGGTAAGTTTAGTTTGTTTTATTTGTGCCTGAGAACTACAGTGTGTCATGCTGTTTTCATTGATTTTTCGTAGGTTACTTTACGTGATGTATTCAAGTTATAACACCTTCGATGTTTTTTCTCAGGATTGGAACCAGACAGTTTGCTTTAAAATACGCGTGCACTTGTTTTGAATGCCGGACAGAGATAGTAGCAGTGTAAGACATATAGAACTCTAACGAGAGTAAGGATTGTTTTCAATACTTAAATGCCGTTTGGCGTCTGTGTCTGTGTTACCATCGAGCTGACTGGTACTTCGTTTCAGGATTGAAAAATGCTACCCATATCTCATCCATTGTCACAATCGATGAGAAGAAAATCCCATTCAAGCTATGTGTCAACATTGCCTGGTAACATGCCACGTGCGTAGTCTAGTGATCGTCACCATTCGTGGCACTCAGTTGAAGGATATTTTTTGAATTTGCAGGTCCTTAAGATTGTTTACACAGATACCACTGAAATGCCAACTTTGAACGCGATGTGTTCTACATTCATTCGGCGATCATCCACAACAACTTACTCCATGCGCAGTGTTAAGCAGGATTGTAAATACATTTAAAAACGTGTATTTAAATACTGTATTCAAATACAATATATAATTACAATAAATACAATGTATTTAAATACATTGAAATAATTTTTTGTCTAAAGATAACGCTTGAAATGAATTTGAACGTTCAAGCACGACTTTTGAAACGCGTTTAAACGTTGTAACGCAATGGTTCTTTGGTTGCGTCTTCAGCTTGTGAAGTAGTTGAGGATCAGTTGAAAATAGCTCTACTACGACATGAAACTCACTCAATGACGCCTGAACTCTGCCACTGAAACAAAGGTAAGCTCAATGAACTTTTTACTGCGCTAGTGCTCCGAACCCAGAAAAGCTCGGAAATAGAATTCAATGATGAATATATTTGTATTTTGGGGGTCATCGCTACTTCAATCTACAAGGAGAAGAGGTCATTTTCTACGAACGCTTCCTACCTACCCTTCTTACCGTGCGGAATAAACTCAGTGAACTGAAGTCAAAGCGATTAAAACATAGTGACACGCTCCTACAAGCAGTTATTTCAGGGCTTTCAGAAAAGTTTTCAAAAATACCTTCAGTTAGTTGATGAAACAGACGTTTATGGCGCTATACTGGCTGCAATCACTCATCCTCACTTCACGTTGCGATGGGTAGACATCAGCAAAGCGTAGAACCGTGATAGCAAAATGGCTTCACTGAAAAATAACCTGAAATTTCTGCCTCGATATTCCAGTCTGCTTGTTCTGCCGATGCTACAGAGGAGGCAAACTCGACATCATCCGAAGATGAGTACTTTGGCTTCGAAAAGAAAAGCTCGTTCAGTCAATCCTAAATTAAAATGCAGGTTTTGATGTATCTCAACGACAATGACAAAAACATTGAATGATTGAAACGGTATGCTTTTATTCTAGAAATGTTTTTTAGATTTAACACAACTTATACTTCTTCTGCCCAGGTCGAGACGTTATTCTCTTTTGCTGGCGTAACGTAAATCCACCCATAAAAATAAAATAAAGACAAAACACTTAAACAGCTGATATTATTGCACTCTCATAAAAACTTTTAATTGTTCGGTCTAATTTCTGAGTTTTTGAAGAGTTTTTCATTGCGTGAGTTCCTTATGAGAATTTAAAGTTTAGCAGGAGAAAAATTTATACATGTCTTTCATACTCCCTAATAAAATATATTATTAACAGTGCATAACGCACTTTGTTTAGGAGTGTGAAACTTTCGACTAATATAATGTTACTCGAGCTGAAAATTAAATTCTTTTAATTATGAAATATGAAGATATCCTATTTTCAGACATTTGAATTGCAGAAATTATATTTTGTTTGATGCAGATAATACATTGAATTTTTAGTCTCGTAAAATTTTCAGGTTACTAGATTGAAATCAATAAAATTGCACCTCTGCAGCCGTTGCAAAGGCGTTTCAGCAAGGGCAGAGAGCATTTTAGAGCAAGAAAAATGAAAAAAATGAAGACTACAGAGTACGAACCGAACGCAATCGTGCAGGCGGTCAAGTCACGGAAGGAGACACGGAAGGAGAAAACAGATGAATATGGTCTACTTAGATACACGAAACCTACAACAGACTCGTGCAGCCAACATTGGTTACGCTGAGGTAGGTAGCTCGATCGAATTCCCGACGAGGAATGCTAAATTCCCAAGGTACGCTGAGGGCAGAGAGCATCCGCGTGTCTCCTTGGGTGCAGATCGGAAATCTTATCTATCACCCCGTAGAACGCTTAATACAATAAATACGTCAAAAACAATTCCCATGATCATACCCCCCAGGAGGCTTCTCCTGGATTTCATATAAAAGAAATGTAAGTAAATTATGTCTGCATAAATATGCTGTATTTCATAAAATTATTTTGCACATCGCGATACATCAGCTATTTGTGAAAATAATATAAGACAGTATAGGCAGGATGTTACGAAACTATATTGATATTTGTTTTTAAAATAAATATAAATAGTAATTGCGAGTAAAATGATACTTTCTACCTTTTTTAATTCTCTTTCCCATGTGATTTATGAGCTGCAGAGGTCAAACCATATTTTTAGATAAGAAAAATGGTTAGTCTTGCTGCTTGATATTCTAGTCACAATTCAATTATTGTGAAATAAAAAAATAAAATTAAATGAACTTTATTTCCAATAGAGTATACAGTGCATATACATTGTGTCTTCAATTTCTAATGTTAGCATGTTAATAGTAGTAATGAGATCTTCTCGATAATATCTTAAGAATAGTAATGATGCTTCAAGCGAGATGCCCGTCCTCTGCGCTGCAATTGGAAGTAGAGGCTCGTAGGGCGTGTTGATGAGTGTGGTTGAGGTTTGGCTTGCGCCAAGTGTCCAGTGTAGCACTGTTGGGCATTTTTCTAGCCGCCTATGGTCTGGTACAAACAGACCGGGGCAGCTGGGGGGTCGAAACGGGGCCTTTCACATAGCAAGCGTGTACCCTGCCCAATCGGCCACTCTGTGAGTTCTGGGCCACTCTGGGTGAAGCTAGTTTCTCGTACGACAGTTAAGCAGACGTACATTTTAAAGTATGTCCAAGATTAAAACTCTTAATGAATTATATTATTACGTCTAATAAGTACACTCAATCTACGAGTATCTGCATTTTTCAAGATGCAAATTTAGTTTTAAGAAAGAAATATTTACTAAAATATTTAAATACGTTACATGTATTTAATATATATATATATATATATATATATATATATATATANAAAGTCGTGCTTGAACGTTCAAATTCATTTCAAGCGTTATCTTTAGACAAAAAATTATTTCAATGTATTTAAATACATTGTATTTGTTGTAATTATATAATGTATTTGAATACAGTATTTAAATACACGTTTTTAAATGTATTTACAATCCTGCTTAACACTGCGCATGGAGTAAGTTGTTGTGGATGATCGCCGAATGAATGTAGAACACATCGCGTTCAAAGTTGGCATTTCAGTGGGATCTGTGTAAACAATCTTAAGGACCTGCAAATTCAAAAAATATCATTCAACTGAGTGCCACGAATGGTGACGATCACTAGACTGCGCACGTGGCATGTTACCAGGCAATGTTGACACATGGCTTGAATGGGATTTTCTTCTCATCGATTGTGACAATGGATGAGATATGGATAGCATTTTTCAATCCTGAAACGAAGTACCAGTCAGCTCGATGGTAACACAGACACAGACGCCAAAGGGCATTTAAGTATTGAAAACAATCCTTACTCTCGTTAGAGTTCTATATGTCTTACACTGCTACTATCTCTGTCCGGCATGCAAAACAAGTGCACGCGTATTTTAAAGCAAACTGTCTGGTTCCAATCCTGAGAAAAAACATCGGAGGTGTTATAACTTGAATACATCACGTAAAGTAACCTACGAAAAATCAATGAAAGCAGCATGACACACTGTAGTTCTCAGGCACAAATAAAACAAACTAAACTTACCATACTGGTTTTGAGGTGCTCCAGGCTGGTATTGCATCGGAGGGTTTTGACCTGTAAATATAAAACGCATGAGTGAGTAGATAATATTAACAGAATTATGCACCATGTCATTACTTTTCAGAGAATTGACATCAGTATATCTTGCTAATATAAAGTAGATGGCACTGGGTAGTTGTTCAATATAAAAATACATTTATATATAGCTCGCTAAATTTAGATTATGTAACATGGCTGATTTCGAAATAAAATCTGAATCTTTGGACGTAGGCTTTTTAAGGTTGGGGAACACTGAATTTTAATTTATCCTGTAACATCGGATAAATTGTACTGTTCAATCATATACACTTCCAGTGTAATTTCCCGATGAAATGCTGCCGACGGTTTTCAGTTGCAGCCATTTTTTTCGTGCAGTTTAGTTGACCTGCGAGTTACCCACCTCAAGCATGAATCAAAAGTATTTGAACATGACTAAAAATACAGGTACATTCTCTGCCGTAGATTCAATTGGTTTATTAC
>VCRD01007185.1:0-22728 GCA_006783055.1 Trinorchestia longiramus
TGGTGTACTCGCTGGTTTCCTGTGTGAACAGTTCATAGAATGATCGTGGATTGTTACTGTACATTCCTTCACTTAGTGCAGAGAATTATTTGGAGCGCCATCAGCAAATAAAATATATTGGTTAATTTTGATCGCACTTTTCTGTGAGATCGCGTTGTTTAGTCTATGCGGAGTTTGAGCTGGACGCTTGTGGTGATTTTTTCCGCTCTCTCTGGCACTGGTTGGGACAAATTGATCACAATTTTTATAAATAAAACACCTTGTTTGCCTTCTTCTTTTTTATATTTATAGTTTCCTTTGCATTTCTCATGAGGGAGATCGAGAGGAGCAATTCTATGTGCAAGCGTAATTGAATTTTATTATAAACTTCTTCCAGCTGCGGCGCGTGGAATGCTAGAATTTATAAAGACAAACGTTCGACTTGAATACATGTATGAGCAAATCTGTATGACACCGTTATGGCTGATCTGAACTGCACGTCGCGTAATTCTACGTTTATGTGGACCTTGTTCTCAATTATTTGCAGGAGCGCTTACTGTGCTTTATAGTTGGTTCATTTGTTTGCCAGCGCTGAACTGCTGTGGTTGCAATATGGTCTTTATTTATTTAGCGCAGTGGCAACCGCTCGTGCTGCTGCTGCTTGTTGGTGTCCCATCAGTTCCCCTGCCGCACGTGAGGCTCGTTCACGCCGCTACTTTGGTTCTAATTTACTCGCCACGACCGCCGCGTTCCTGTGCTTTTTTGTGTTGACGCTCGTCGTGGCATTCCCCCTTGTTGGTGTCTCCTCCTCCTCTCCCAGCCCAGTTGTGAATGTAGTCGTTTCTTTCGACAGCCTGTACGAGATCATAAACTTGTTATTTATGAGAAAATCTAGTCATGACTCTACTAATACTGCTGCTTGTACCAAGGACAGCAAAATGATAAGCGATTCAATGATGTTCAAGCTAATGTAAGGAAATTTAAAAAAGACAGCTGAGACAGAAATATCTGTTAGGTAAGCGTGAATCAGAATTCTGTTCTAGGTTGTACTCTGTCTAAATCGGAGTAATTTATTATTTTCTCGAGTCAATGTGAAGAAGGTTGACGTCATTGATAACACTAGTGTCGATCAGGTTTTTTTCGATTCTGTGATTTAAAATATTCAGGCATCTTATAAGTTTACCCTCGTAATTAAGATTTTTTGGAAAACTGAGAAGCAGTAAGATAGAATCACTTCGGAAACACCGAATGAAGATTACATTTTTGGATGATGCATTCAAATATACATCAATTTTGATGACGTAAAATTAAATTTTCTAGTTATACAGACAACAAAATTATGGTCGTGACTGATCTTTATTGTTCGTGGTGATCTTCTTCATATCACCAGCTTGGTCGACTGGTAAGCGAATCTGCTTGCGAGCAGAAAGACCCGGGTTCGAATCCCGCTGCCGACATGGTTGACGCGGCTAGAAATACGGCATGGGACTTGGGTAAAACAACCGAATAATTATCGAAGTAATTATCGGACCCAAGAATGGGCCAGAAGGTTCGTTCCTATAGCCTCATTCTATTCTATTCAATTCTCATTGTTCGACTTTTATTGAAGTTCTCTACCAGGGTAATGCTCGATGTACAGGGTGTCCATAAATTATCTTATAAAAGTCTGTGATAAAGTCTGAACAGCACCTGTTTCACAAACAGGATACCTGAAACACACAAATGCAAAATGTAATTAAAAACTTCAATAAACACTGAATACAATAGAACAAATCTGAATAAAATATAGTTTCAATTACATTTGTAATAAATTTTTGAAATGGTAAAGAGACTTTATGGACATCCTTACTGGCCGACACATCAGTACGCCTACGAAAGAAAACGTTTAACAACTTCCAGATGCTGGACGATATAAATGCATGTTCTTACTGGTACCTCGAGCACGTGCGCCGGCTCCGGGATCTTTAATTCCAGGTTTTGTGTAGACTTTTTGCAGTTGTCCACAACAATGCAAGCTCGAATTTCTGCACGTCCCAGTCTTTTTCAGATAATAATTACGTGAACGTCATAATTTTCCACGTGATTACAGTGTTTAGGCTTCATGCTGCATCGCTTGAAGCTAGAATAAACTCGCTATTATTTCTGGTCTCAATTCATTGGAGTGCATCTGTGCCTTCCATGGCCAAAACACAACTGGGCAGTTATTTTAAAAACTGCTAGGTGGTTATTTAATAATAGGTCAATTTACATCTGAAATTGTGTTTTTTCTTCATGTCGAGCTTCGTCCACCACAGCATGAAGTAGAATTAATGTTGGAATTTTGCAGGGATCTCTCACTCTTTTACCCCGGATGGTACACATATGTACTAAATATGTACCACACATAAATATACTCCGGGGTGAAAGGGTTAATTCATTTGTTAGGGTGAGTAATGATCACAGTGTTGAGCTTTGTTACGTGCCGTGCTCACCATTGACTCACTCAGGTAGCGTCTGTCATTCACGTCTGACGTGGTCATCATTGCGACGTAAAGCTCCACCTGTTTATTGCTCAGCACTGCAGTACGCCCGAGTTTATGTTCTAGTCTTGTGACATATCCATTACCTCTGGAAAGTAGAAGAAATGGTCTCGTACATGACTCGTGAGGGTTTTTTTTACGCTCAGTAATCACTTTCAAACGTGGACTGACGTGAGAAATTGATATGGTTTGCCCTCTGGTTAGTTGCGAGAACTTGTGAACAGAGGATTTCAGTGAAGCTGCCATACGACTTTTTATGTTTGGATATCGATTTAATTTTCGTGTTTCTTCAGTTCTATGTCTTAGCATTTTGTACAGCTTTTCACTCTTGGGTTTCGATTGCATTGCGGTGTCACGGCGCTCCTCCAACCAACGAGATGCCGCTAACCGCGCCTCAACTTGAATGAAAATTTTTATTCTGAAGAATTATGCAGTTGATGAAGGTGGCCTGTTTTGAATTTGTTCCCGACTCAGATTTAATTTTGTACATTCTATTTGCAACATTTGAGTTGCATAGAGAACAACTGATTAATTTTTAAAAGGCATTAGATAAGTTATGACATAAATGAGTACATTTGCTAGACTAAAACACTTGTATGGGAATGTTTAGTTCGTGCTAGGAAAATGCTGGGGCTTGTTGACGAACAAATAACTATTATGGTCAAATAATTATTTAGGTTTTCTATAGTCACTTGTGCTGGCCTTGCTATTTGTATAGAAAAACGGCATGTTGTTGTATGATCTTACGTCTTGTCGTTGCTTTGATGTGTCATTGAGGGGGCAAATGCACCAGTTTATGCGAGCACTAAAATGTGAAGTTGACTTCTGATTGTTCCGGTGAACGGTTATGTGTGTAAGAAAATTGAATGTCCTCTGCCTTCGAATAAAATTTAACGTTAATTTACCCAGGAAAGTGAGTAAACTTCCCTTTAATTACTACGCGTAGAGGAAGTATTTTTCAAGGTTGTCTCTTTATTGTGTAGAAGAATTCTAACAGGTGTCAGATTGCAAGTGTTTGTATTAGATTTGTGCACGTGAGCCACACTGTCCGCCTCGTGTTAGTTGAGAAATTCATGCAGTGGTTTTAATATCACACGAGCATTTTGTATCGTGACATCCATTATTGTCTGTGCTATTCTGGTTTATTTTTTTACGAAATTTATTCCTCTGTGTAGTGTAATATATAAATACGATATTAGTTTCGGGTCTCATTCCCTGTAACTGATCCAGTTCTGTCAATCTTCTTGAAGTTTTCTATTCTCTCACGAAAAATCTGCATAAAATGTATAACGTCATAGCGTTGCTGATGCGTTTGTTGTCGACTCGGCTCACAGTATGTGCTCTCAAGTATATAAAACTGCAGTGAAAAATGTTGGATCGCAGTTTATAGTGTTTAATATATAGAAAGAAACAACTACATAACTTGTTACAACTGTAAGAAAAACAGCCAATGTTTTCATCGTCAAACAGATCGCTATTTTCTTGAGGTTTCTCCGTGTGTTAAAAAAGGTTCATAGACCCTTTAGGTCTCTTCATAAACTTGTTTGTGGTGCATTATTCGTGCTCATTGATCGGCATGTCTACTCCTTTATTATTATGTTCTCGTTGTCGCATAAACTTAATGAAACATCTTAGTTTACGAACTGGACTAGTGCGTCAGTTTGAGACTAGTTGT
Source organism: Trinorchestia longiramus (assembly GCA_006783055.1). NCBI lineage: Eukaryota > Metazoa > Arthropoda > Malacostraca > Amphipoda > Talitridae > Trinorchestia > Trinorchestia longiramus. Next base: position 4,174 of record VCRD01007185.1, read on the forward strand.
ACCGATGCGGTAGCGGCTCCATGAGTCAACTCCAATATTTTGGAATCTTCACCCTTCTTCCTAAAAGTGTGCCAGTGCCTCCTGGCACGTTGTGAACGTTTATTAATGGCACCCAGTGAAGAGGATGGAGGGATGCCTTTGCGCAGGTGTGAGACGCTTTTGCGCCAGCACTGAGGGCGTCAGTGTTTATGTGTGGCGGCCAGCATCTGTAGGTCTGTGTGGACACAGATGTGCTCTCTCTTTCTCTCTTCTTGCTCCGTCTGGCCTTCACTGTGTCGACTTGAACTTGCGGTAATATTTCGTCGCTGCAGCATCTCTAGGCTTATCCGTTCCTCTTGAAGCTACGCGCACTTCTGCAGTCAAAATAACTCGAGCTTCTTCACGGCTCACTGTTTCTAGATGTTGAATCCTGCTACCGTATTCGCGGGTCCAAGTTCAGCGGTGTGTCTTGCTTACATGTTCTTCACTGAAAACCTTTCTTAGTGACAAGAGGCTGAAAATTGCAAGAAAAAATGGCGAATGTGAAAAATGGTGTGCGTAAAATGATAGTTTCCTTGATTTAGACATTTATTATATTCAAGAGGAAGAATGGGCGATGAAAAATATTTGCTTTGACTCTTGGAGGAACTGTGACTGACGTACTACACTGAATATTTAACGAGTAGTAAAACATTACTCCTGCGCTCCTTCGCTACCAGGAAGCGAATGATCTGAGATGTGTAAGTTCTACTTCTGAAGTGGACTGATGCAGACTCGGCTGATGCAGTTTGTTTTGTGTAGTTTGTGTTCAACTCGAGTGTTGACGCTTGGAATACATCTTTCATTATTCACATTTTCTTGTTTCAACACGTTGACTCCGAAGTGGTACGTATGTGTAACACTTAGGTTAGGTTCTGTAATTTTTTCAGATCTTTCTAGTGACTATGCGTACAAAGTGAAGTTTTACACCAATCAGGCAATCGGAGTCAACGTGTTAAGTTTGAAATTTTGTGACGTGTGTTGTGCTATGTTAGTCATTGCTTGCTATGTGTAGTGTAGCATCTTCAATGCTTCTTTGAGCGCCATTGTTGTCGATCCTATTGTATTAGCTATTGACCATTAATTTTGTTCATGCTGACGTGCTGACGTGGCGTGAATTTCCTGCTCTTCTGGACACAAAACTTCTGTAGCCCCTTTTGCGCTTCCTTCACTGTGTCCTTTCCTATCAAAGGATAAACTTGCGTGCTTCCTGGGAGTTTTTGTAGGTGCGTCACTGGACGTGTGGACGGGCTTCATAACTTGTGCTTTGCTGTGCTCACCAAACAACATCGATGGCAGGCGACCGACATTGGAATCATTGGCGTCTCTTCGAAGTATGATGAACTGAAACAAAGTTTCATTTCGGATTTATGTGTGCATAGTCGTTTCTGATTAGTAGGGGTTAGGTTCGTTATTATGAAATACGCGTCTCGATGGGAGACACGTCAAAATATACCCAGGTGAACATTGCTATTGATCTGTTTAGAATCAAGCGTACGTCCATGCTTCTGACTTCGGTGCGTCCGGTTTAGTGAAGAGGCATAGAGCGACATTCTAATTACGTATCGTAGCGTGCCCACGATGATTACGTATCGTAGCGTGCCTACGATGATTATGTATCGTAGCGTTCCTACGATAATTATGTATCGTAGCGTGCCTACGATAATTATGTATCGTAGCGTGCCTACGATAATTACGTATCGTAGCGTGCCAACGATAATTACGTATCGTAGCGTGCCAACGATAATTACGTATCGGAACGTGTCTACGATAATTACGTATCGTAGCGTGCTTACGATAATTACGTATCGTAGCGTGCTTACGATAATTATGTATCGTAGCGTGCCAACGATAATTACGTATCGGAACGTGTCTACGATAATTACGTATCGTAGCGTGCTTACAATAATTATGTATTGTAGCGTGCCTACGATAATTACGTATCGTAGCGTGCTTACGCTAGGCACTTTCGTTTGCCAACAGGCGCGCTCTGGTGATTGTCATTCAGTGTTACTGAGGAATTTATGAAATTCTTGAGCTTCTCTCGTGGAAGGATGTGTACTGCATTACATACCTACTTTATTTATTATTCATTTTAGCATCCCTTCGTGATTCGCTTTCACTCTTTCAACACAATTTTTGCTCCTTATAAAACATTTTCTATTGCAGTCTCATGGGAGTCTTTTCATTCAATTGGTAAAAGTGCTGCTGTGTTCAGGGAAATGTAATCACGCCTTGCCCTGTTCATTTAAGTTTGGCTTATCCGAGCCTCAGTTGCTTCAGCTGCTTTGCCAGCACTTTTTGTCTGAATAACTTTGTAGAAAAAAGTTCTGTGCTAGAACTTTTTAGTTTATTTGTCGCAGACCATAAATTGCTGCTTTTTCAAGGAATTTATGTGAGGAAATTTTAGAGCCCGTTCTGCTTGTTGAGTTATAAAACGAGTGCCATCACATGGAGGTACGAACTCTTGTCTTCACTGTAGTTCCTGAAACTGCTTTCTCGCAGGGACGCATAACTCGACGTCGCTCTTGGCATACTTATTTTGAGTCTTGTCCTTGCTGCTGGTACTTCTTTTTGGTGCTGGTGTGTAATTTTGAATTCTTTTGATCTTCAAATAATTGTGCTGTGCATTAAATATATACATTTTTCTAAGCAATCTTTAATCGCACTATTGAAGTCTTACTGTCGCTAATGAAACCATGACACAATGAAAAATATTTTGTCGCACCAAATCTATTGTAAACATGATATACTTGTGATGATGTTCAGCACTATTCATCACATATAAAAGTTTATAAATTGTATACTATTTTTCATATATATTATATATATTAAAACAATTATGATTCTTTGAAGTACAGGATCCTACCAACATTTTCGTAAATCATGTTGGTGTTCATGCTGTCGCTTCAATAGTTACCGCAGTAGAAAGGCGTTAATCAAGGTGGTAGTTAGAGCAGTAATAACGGCGGTATCGTATCTACCAGCGCTGACTCAAACTTCAGTATTGGTCTAGCGCTATCTATAATACATCCTCATTTCCTTGAGTTGAAACCTTTACAAGTTGCTTATGATCATGTGAAGAAATTCATGTTTCATAATACGAGGAAACGAGGGTTCATGTTCAGAGAAGAGATGGCAAAGACAGTAATCGCATATTTCCATTTTACGTACCATAAGCAAAGAAATAGTTTAAGAGTCGCATGTTTCCATTGCAGTAATGCCTAGGCCTTGCTGCAAGTATTTACCTTACTTGTGTTGCTACCTCACAGGTGTATTTATACTCAGACTTGTTCCTTCGTGAGTATACAGGGTGAAATTGTTATGTAATTCTCCAGGTGAAGACGGAAAGCTCCCGTTCTTCATATTTCCGTCTCTTCACGACTCTCACTCTTAAGACACAATATTTGCTCTTTATAATGTATTTTCCATTGCAATCTAGTTGGAGTTCTTGCATAGATTCGGTAAAAAGTCCTGCTATGTTTGGTGCATCTCTTCGGTTAACATCTCGGACCGTCAGTGTATATATCACGCTTAGAAAATCTTATGTTACAGTATCTCAAGCCTGAAAAGTAATTGACGTGATCAATTTCTGTTTTTCTCTGCATGCTGTTTTTTTTAATTCGTTTTTGGTGAAGCTTGCTATGTGAAGCCTTTTCTAGCCTTGATAAAAGCAAAGAGTTTTTAATGCAACTGTGCAAGCATTTTGTTGAAAAAGAATACTGATGCATTCTTATGTAAAAGCCTTATACTCCATAAATTATATAAAAAGTGTTCAAGTTTCTGTGTGACTTCAGTATCAACTGGACCGGGAAGCTTATATGAATGAATGGCTTCCATACATGATAATGTATGATAGACGGTGTCAGTTGAAGTGATGTTTTACAGATATAAAGCTTGGCATGAGATGCTCTGTGGTGCCTGGCACTTCTTATCAAAGCTCTTGGCTGGCTTGACGGTGGTCAGATGCTGTCTGAACTGCAGCTATTGTCGTGTCTGCGGGTAGCCTGTGCAAAATGCACTTTGCTGATTGCCTCTTCTAGGTCATTGCGACTTCTTCACTGAACTTCAGTTCGGGGCTGCCTGTGCATTGCTATTTATTTTGTATGCCTTCTACCGCACTAGGATCCGCCGTTGGTGCTGTGTTGGAATCATAGGTGTAATCTTTGTTTGGTGTTCGTAATGACGTTCGTTGTGTTCATTTGATAAATGGGGTTAGTGCAGTATTATAGTGACAGGAAATATAACCTGAATTTTGCGAGGCCATGAGTTCCAGCTGGGCTACTTCTCTCTCAGTAATTAACTCGAGGTCAATGTGTGCATTTGAGTGCCTTGAATGGTGGCACTCGGTGAAGTTAAACACTTATCTATGGGAAATATAACTTAAATTAAATGTATCGTTACTTTTGCCACGTGAACAACCGACTGTGGAGGTCTTCAAGGTGGAGGCCTCACAAGTTTAAGTTCGTCTTTAGCGCCTCATATGCCCCACTGATGTGATTTCTAAGAATCATTTAAAAGGAGACCCTGGCACGGCAACGCCGTACAAGCTTTCACTTCCTTTACTTCAACTCACACGTAATGTTTTGTGTATGCGTTTTTTTTACCAGTCTCCGCTCCATTTAACTCGAGTCATCGTGTCTGAACGCTAATTCAGTAGTTCTGAACTCTTAATTCACTGATGTTTACCAGAAACGTGAAGTGTTCCCAAGTTTGTGTAAAGAATGTCCGGTGTGACATCTCGTATGTGGGTGTGGATTAGCATGTCTTTTGTTTTTTTCTCAGATGTTATCATATCCGCACGGTCACATGTTTCCAAGTTCTACATTAAACATTTAATTCAGGGTCAAGATGTATGAAGTGTCCTTTTGCTTTTGTGTGCCATTAAATTCCTCTTCTCGTGAAAGCTGAAAAATAGATATGACCAAGGCATTTGTATAGGATTTTTAGTACTAGAGTCTAATTTGTATGCACGTAGTCATGACTTGATGACTGCACTACATTAATTTAGAAATATTTCTACAATTTGAGACTAAACTCGCCAGTCTCAACACCAGGCTCGTCTCGCATTAATGTAGTGTTGTTACAGCGATGGAAAAGCAAATGCTGCGTGGAGTAAATCTTTGCTGCTCAGCTTATTTAAAAAAAAATCACCGGAAAACCGGTCTTCTGGATGTATGGTGTTGTTCATAGTTATTGTATCTCTTTTTGTGCATCCTGCCTGATAAACAGCGAAGGCACGCTAACTGGGCAGACATGGTGGTTAAACCGTCGATATAACAATTAAGGAAGATAAGAAATTCGATTGTTTTTCAAACGTGATGCATAGTTTGAGGTTTGTGTTCTCTACATAGTAGAAATTGTTTCATGTGCCCGGCGTGGAAGATTGGGTCAACGGAGATTGGTGAGGCAGGTCGTATTTTTTAATTTAGTGTTGTGTGATAATTATTTTTAACATGTTATGTTTCCTCGAATGTCAAATTATATTGTCACCTAGCACACTCGAAGTTTTATACTTAATTATTTCTGTTTTAGTTTTCGTAATTTCTTAGCTGAGATTGTTCTGTTGTATTCAGATATATTTATCAACATATTCACCAGTAATCCGTTGGTATTGCGCTTGAGGTTTAAGCTATGGCACCCGAAAGGGCTGAATGGTGAAGATTCATTGTTGCCCTATGAGCCACCTTAGGTCTGAAGAGCACTAAGTAAGTGAGTAAGTTCTATTGTATGGTAAACAGCTCTTTTTAGAATTATCAGTTCAGTTACAGTGGTCCAACTCCTAGCGGTGTGTAGTACATACATGTTTTCTAGGGTGACGATGCTCAACGTTGAGCGTGTGACCTCGTGCTAAATTTTCAGCTATCCTGCCCTAAAATGAAGATGAAAAGCTAGAATAAGTTGCTATGGCTCTCTTATCTCGAGTCTGGACAGATGTGCCAGTATGTCACTCGGTCTCTACTCCATATTATAGCTGCCTCAGATCGACTGGGCGACTTTTTCGGTTGGTGCATGAACTTTGGAACTCCGCCTTGTGTTGTAAATTTACGGTTCAGTTTTGATGTGATTTCCAATGTTGTGAACCTCAGCTCATGAAAGTGGCTGTTACCATGGCACTCTGATCCCAGACGTGAGTGTGGCTGCGATGGTTAAACTAGGAATATAATAAAATGATCCCAGACGTGAGTGTGGCTGCGATGGTTAAACTAGGAATATAATAAAATGATCCCAGACGTGAGTGTGGCTGCGATGGTTAAACTAGGAATATAATAAAATGATCCCAGACGTGAGCACCGTCTATAGAAGTGCGCTGGAAGGAAGTGTCTTGCGTATTGTGACGACCTTTCGTTCCCAGATAAATGTGTAGAATTTTGGGTATCCTCTCAGGGAGGTGTGTTGAATTTGTCTGTTCTCGTCAGTGGGCATTGTAGAAATACCGTTCTCCTTTGTTATTTGGAGTTACTCTCACCGGAATCAGCATTACTGGTTTGTGGGTATAGGCATTACTATGCCCACATAGTAACTATATAGTTAGTTAAGTTCCAGGAGTTTGTGGGTATAGTTTTTCAATGTTATTTTTTTGTTTCTGTTTTAGCATTTCGTGTTGGTAAGTGGTACAATTAAACCTCTAGCATAAATGTCTTAGTTTCTGTTTGTTTGTGTCTCGGTTTACCTCGTCTCGTGCGCTGTCTACGATAAAATAAAATAAATCAATTGAAACGAGCTGTTTGGCCCGTTCTTGACTTGCTACTCAAGTCTAAAGTAAAGGCTTCAATAACAACTCTCAACTCATGTAGGTTGTAGCGGTCTCTGTGTTCACAGAGGCACTGAAATTTTGTGTCCATGTTGGACTGCGTGAGCTAAACCTTGGCATGTTTTCCCTGTAATCATCTCTTTAATTGAACAGAAACTGTGTTTTAACACTGCAGATAACAACAACGTCAACAAGCATCAAAGTAATTTCATCTGTTTCTACTAATAACTGGTACACGTAGGGATAAAAAATGGTTTCTTTTTTTCTGAGTACCTTTTGAGTACTGCAGTTTGCATCGAAACATTGCTTCTGTGTGTGGTTATCGCATCTCTGATGTGCAAATTTGTGAGGCTCCTTGAGTCTGGAGGCACTCTCCATTCCCTTACAGCGGACTCCATGCTTTGTCTTCTTCTGTGGTGACGTTACTTGACATGAGTGCTGTGGCCTGCTTCCTTCATTTCCACTATATCTTTTGTAGCTCCCACCTCCCATGCAACGCTCCGCGCCTCCCACGGCAGCGCCCCGCGCTTCCCGCGGCAGCGCCCCGCACCTCCCGCGGCAGCGCCCCGCACCTCCCGCGGCAGCACACACCCCACACGCACAACGCTGACGCGGACCTACGTAACCTGCTGGTGACCTCAGCACCGTTACGCGTACAATTGTGCTAGCGTAACTCATCAAGTGACTCTCATGCGTGCTAGCTCTCTTACTCTGTCTTGATTGCTTCCTTTCCGTTATGAACTCCGGCTACTTGCAGTCCTAGTTGCTCCGACTCTATTGGTCCGCAACACATCCGTCACAGTTTATAAGTGCTTATAGTTTTGATGACTGGGACGAGTATTTATGTATATATGTTTATCCGTAACTTTTTTCATCTGATATTGTAGTTCTAGTTGCAGTTCCTTGGTATTCATGGTGCCTTTATACGTTGCTTTTGTTTCTGCCTAGGCGTCCTCGCATTATTTGTCTAAATTGTTAAACTTTCATTGAAGATATGCGTCTTTTCTTGTGGCTTCTTACTGTTGTGGCGCTGTTACTTCTCAACTTTAGTTACCCAATGGGTGGGGCAACGGAGACTTTTATTTGTTAGTGGTGGAAATTTTTCAATGCTATTATTATTTTCCAATATTTATTAACTGATGTTACTGTCATGAAACGTTAAGAAGTTATCAAGAACGGTAGTCAGCTTCATCATGTACGTACTTTAAATGGAGTTGATTAAATCCAACTAGCAAACTATTATCACAAAGTATCTTACTTCTCCACAACCTGACATGGAGAGTATCAACTGTCAACTTCAATTAAAGTCTTCAGTTCTAAGTGCCATTGTCTTACTTCATGTATTAAACATTCCATCATCATTGTGTACAAATATATTTCTCAAACTCAGCTTTAGCAATCATTTATCATTCTAAAATGCTAGTTAAATACAACGTATACAGAGGACCTGGATGCCTGTTCACTGTAATTTAATGACTTATTTTGCTCCTGCAGATCGTGTTGAAAACCGTGCAGTCTAAATGGGTGACGTTGTGACTTTTAATTGGAAGATGTGCTTCACAAACTTAGTGATAATTAGTCCTCCTTCATAACTGACTGCTGATAGACTTTCCCAAACGTGTTCGGACAATGGTGTCGGAAGGTTCATTTCTTTAAGAAAAACACTTAAACATGACGAAAAATACACGACACACACGAGTCCTTCAGATTTATATTTTTACTTAGTTGTTGTCAGCTAAAAATGAGATGTAATGGAAGGACTTCGTATTTGTCAGTTGAGCAACGCATTCACCTGTAATTCCTTGGTATTGCTATCAGAGTTACGAACAGCCGATATTTTGCTGTAAATTACTGGAGCAGGAGCTTCTGCTGTTGTCCTGCTTCTAGAATTATTTGGTGCTTTCAACTCTGCACCTGAATATTTGCTCATAAACTATGACTGTCTTGAGTGATATTGGAGATTTAACAAATATTTTTTTCTCTGAAGTTATATTCTGTCATCCCTTAAAATGAGACTCTATGACGAATCCTGCTTTACCGCATTCAGGAACTTGGAGCTCCTCGGGGGGACAAGCAAGATATAGAATAGAATAGAATAGAATGAGGCTATAGGAACGAACCTTCTGGCCCATTCTTGGGTCGGATAATTACTTCGATAATTATTCGGTAGTTTACCCAAGTCCCATGCCGTATTTCTAGCCGCGTCAACCATGTCGGCAGCGGGATTCGAACCCGGGTCTTCCCGCTCGAAAGCAGATTCGCTCACCAGTCGACCAAGCTGGTGATAAGCTTGGTCGACTGGTGATAAAACATCTTAACCTATGTTAAAACATCTTATGCTAGCTCTCTTTGAGTATTGTGATGGTGTCTCTCTTCTTCAATATAACATGAGAACTTGGCGTTCCTCAGAGGTATTCGTTGCTGCTCGAGGTAGCATCAACAAAATGTAGTTGAAGAGTGCGCCGCATCAGGCGGTACTGCAGTGCAAACGCAGCGTTGCCTCCGATTGCCTGACTGGTATAAATCTTCACTTTGTACGCATAGTTACTAGAAGGATCTGAAAAAATTACAGAACCTAACCTCAGTGGTACACATACGTACCACTTCGGAGGCAACGTGTTAAGTTAAGTTAGGTTAAGTTGTTAGGCTTTGTGTTGTCTCTGGCAGTCATGGGACGGCAAGACCTGGTAGCGTGGGCGGTGGTTTTCGTTCCTGTTTTTTCGAATTTTACACTGGCGTCTTCGTATCGTTGAGGTTTTCGCCTGCTGCAGTCGATGCTCAAAAATTCAGCTCTCCTTGTGTTTTTTGTAAAATTTTAAGCGAGCCTGACTCGATTGACTGATAATATCCTTAACCCTTAACGGTCTCACGTGCCATACATGGCACATAAGTTTTAAATTAAAATGAAGCAAACTATAGCAATGAGCAGATTGGAAACTATACCTAGGCTCGTTTCTTACACGTTCAACTGTCGTTTGATCCCGGAATGGTTTAGCTGAAGGTACTCTGTCACAACGCTACAAGGCACAAAGCTCAGTTAACTATAAATTAATTTGCGCCGTTGAGGGTTAATATCGCGCAAGCGAATGAAACAGTAATACGAGTCATAATAACTGAAATGAGTATCATAATTCTGTGTTATGGTGTATGCATCGCTGGCTACGTTGGGAAGGTGCGTGCGTTACGCCACCAGCCTCGAGAGCTGTGGCACTGATGCGTGCTACGCTGACTTACACACACACAGTATTCCTGTCTGGGGTGCATTGTCGGAGCATTTTGTGGTAAGCGATTACTCGTGTTCAGTCAGTTATAGGGACCTGGACAGGTCATAAGGAATAAATGTTTCGCGAAACTTTGAAGCAGTAAACTATTAAGGTTGTTCCTTACCAAAACTGATGTTTTTTGTGTTTAGGTAGAGTACTGCGAGTGTAGTGGAATGCCAGAATTGAATAGTATCGGAGTGCCATGTAACGCTTGGGGTCCCATCGCAAGCCTCGTTGCATTACAGCGAGAAAAATACTCCATTGCAGTCCTGCTGAGCAATTAACACGTTGCCTCCGATTGTCTGACTGGTGCAAATCTTCACTTTGTACGCATAGTCACTAGAAGGATCTGAAAAAGTTACAGAACCTAACCTCAGTGGTACACATACGTACCACTTCGGAGTCAACGTGTTAATGTGTTGTATGTTTCTTGTTACGTTTGCAGTAGCTCATGGACAACACACGAGGTGACCTGAGTGCGTCTGGTACTACACTGCTATTGCTAACAATTGGTGGTGCTGCGTAGCAGCTGCACAAGTTCACCTTGCACCTGCACGCAGCTGCACGTCCAGGCTCAGCTGATGCAGTTTGTTCTGGTTGTAGGACATTCTACGCTCCCATAGTGTCATGTGATCCGCCTGCCTCTCTGGCTCACGCTTCCTCAACGCAAAATAACTCGTGTGACGACGAGTGTCGCAACAAAGAGTACATATGTTCTTAACACGTTTCCTGCCATTGCCTAGCCGGTGCAAATCCTTATTTTGTACACACAGTCACTAGAAAGATTTGAAAAAATTACAGAACCTAACCTGAGTGACCCACCGATGGGTCACTTCGCAGGAAATGTGTTATATCTGATGAATAGTTCGTATGTGAGGGGTGTTGGGGTAAGCATTGTATTTATCTAATACTGTGTTTGTAAACCTATCCTGCTGATACAGGTCCTGAACTTGGTCATTAGTTGCATTTCATTATCGGCTATGTTCATAGGATTGGTCCATGTTGAGTGTAGTAACCAGCCTTCATTTGTGTACAGGCCAAGGACTACTATTAAAATTAGTCCTTTATAGTTTATAGTTTATAGTAGTCCTTGGTACAGGCCCAACCAGGTTTGAGGTTCTATGATTTATAGTTCATATCTACGAAATATCTGCGAAACTTTCCGTGTCGTTTAGGAGTATTTAATATTTTCTGTATGAAGTTTCTGTTTCGATGGCCACTGGATAGCTTTGTGTTGTATTCCTTTGATTTCTACATTGCGTATAAGGGAAAGTATCAGAATGTATGTGTGAGAAACAGATAAAAATTGTTCGGTGTTTATTGTTACAAAGGAGCCTATTCTGTGAATAATCAGGGGAGATTTAGTAGCTGCTTCTCGTTCCAATAAGATATTTTTTGCCAGCGTTCTGACATGCTATCTAGACTCTCCGTTAGGTCTGTTGTGTGATGTTACTGGCATGAGTTTCATGATCCTCTTCTTTCTTTACGGCGAGCAACACTTACCATTAATATAAATTTTAAGTGTTTCAGTTAAGCCAAGAGCATTGGAGACTTCTGTGCACAAAACTACAAGCGTTCAGTGTGTCGCCTATGCCAGGTTTAAAATTTATTTTGTTCCCACGCCTATGCCAGGTTTAAAATTTATTTTGTTCCCACGCCTATGCCAGGTTTAAAATTTATTTTGTTCCCACGCCTATGCCAGGTTTAAAATTTATTTTGTTCCCACGCCTATGCCAGGTTTAAAATTTATTTTGTTCCCACGCCTATGCCAGGTTTAAAATTTATTTTGTTCGCACGCCTATGCCAGGTTTAAAATTTATTTTGTTCCCACGCCTATGCCAGGTTTAGAATTTATTTTGTTCTATTTTTGAGTGTAATGCATGTACTCGAATTAAAACTTTGATAATAAATGAATAGACTATTTTCAAATATGCCGTGTCGTGTGATTGTGTTACTAATACCAGCAATGATTTTTGACTGGTAATAAAAATAATTTCTAGACTGCTATTCCACAAACCTAGGCTCGCATTCTACACTTAAGGTTGTTGAAACCTCTTCTTTATCGCTGACACATTTTGTGCAAAATGAGACTGTATATATGATGAAAAATTCACGGCAATACGCTATGTAATGAGTACTTGATTGCTGAAAGCTTTGACTAAATCGTAGCGACGAGTCTCCGACCAATATAAACCTACGATCTCAGGACAGTACAGGGTGTGGCGATACGACCTCTCTTTATACGTTTACAGCATGAATAATGTTATATTTGCGAGCATTAATTGAATCTTTCAATGTGACAATAACACATTTTACGTTAATTGGAATGCAATAAATTACTCATAACGAGATGGTCGTCGCAAATTGGAGGAATGCCCAATCACCTTCACACATCACTATACATCGTGTCACATATCACTATACTACCATCACAAGGCTGAAGAAACACAACTTCCTTTTTTCAAAGGAACTTCCTTGGAAAAAGGAAGTTATGTATGTGCCTGGAGTGTTGTGTTATTGGCTGGTGTTAGTACGTGTAGCGCAGTGGCAGGCATGTTGCACGCACCACCACGTGTGATCGCCTCTTTATTGTTCGTAAAATGAGACATTGCTGTACTGTCATGCAACTCCATTCCTTGCTCTTAATAAACGAATGGCCGTGTTACTCTCCTATTTGCTAGCCAAGCCATAAAAGTAAAGGGAAAATTAATACATTTCTTCGAATAGAAATGTTTCTATGAAGTATGGATAAATTGGGTAGTATGACGCTTTCTTCCTGAATTTTTTTATGATATGTTTCTGTGTACCGTTGAAGTGCGTATGCTATACACTGAAGATAGTCGCATAAAACTCCTATGTTATGCAGGAGCAGGTCACACCGACCACTCTATGTCCCGTGTGCGACTCCGCCGTTGAAAAATCAATCAGCCAGGTGTAATAAATGACACATGTTTGAAGGACCTTGAGAACATTGAGCATAGTTCAGCAGAAGAAAATACTTTTCTGTATAACACATAATTTCAGAGTAAAAGGTTTTAATTTCGTATGGTTCAAGAGCGACATCACCGTATTTAGTGAACAGCAAGAACATAAATGCAAGTGTAAACCCTGTTGTCTTGTGAGCACATAGCTGGACCTGGAGACAAGTGGGAGAGGGGGTGTTCTGCCAGACGTGCCCCTCCTCACGCCATTAGAGGAGAGGGGCAAAGGAGGGGTACAGGAGAGGAGCATAGGAGGGGTACAGGAGAGGGGCATAGGAGGGGTACAATCGATCTCTACCCCGTGCCTCCAGGCACAGACCGCCCTCCTTCATATTGTAATTGTCTCCGTGTGCGAGGCCGCTGCTCGTTCTGGCAAGTCCATCCTTGTGTTGACTAGTGGTAACTTGTGGCGTTGTTGCAGCAAGCATCAAGTCCATCCAGTGTGTTGACTGGTGGCGTTGTTGCAGCAAGCATCAAGTCCATTCAATGTGTTGACTGGTGGTAACTTGTGGCGTTGTTGCAGCAAGCATCAAGTCCATTCAATGTGTTGACTGGTGGTAACTTGTGGCGTTGTTGCAGCAAGCATCAAGTCTATCCAGTGTGTTGACTGGTGGTAACTTGTGTGGGTGCCAGGTGTTGCTGCAGTAGCATAAATCTATCAATTCATTACATAGTCTTCCAGTGGACACAAGACAGCAACATTTACGTCTCCTCGTCTTGAAGTAACCATGTTTTAGGTTCGTCAAACGTTCAGTGATGTTGAACTAAACCGTTCTTCCATGCGGTGTATTACAGTCGTTTGCGATAAGATATATGTGTTTTATCTCTGGGAACCACTTGTCTTTATCGTGTTGTATGGCCTTTATCGTATGTACGGTCTTTCATGTGTACGGTTTTTATCATATGTACGGTTTTCATTGTATGTACGGTCTTTATCGTGTTGTAGGGTCTTTATCGTATGTACGGTCTTTATCGTATGAATGGTCTTCATTGTATGTACGGTCTTTATCGTGTTGTATGGTCTTTATCATATGTACGGTCTTTATCGTGTGTACGGTCTTTATCGTATATTTGGCTTTTATCATATGTATGGTCTTTATCGTTTGTTTATATCGCATATGGCATACTACATGTGTTTCCATCTGTATGAATGCTGCGTCATTCTATTTTCTCGTGTGTAAGTCATACTGTATTGTGAGGGAAGTGTACGTGAGAAACAAATTATGCTCTCGCTGTTATTGTCCTCACTTTCATGTGAAGTAGATCGTCTTTTGCTGTCCTTTCCATGCGATTTCAGGCGGCAAATTATTATTTATTGTATCTTTCTAAGAGTTCAGTTTTCATGCTGTTGACTTCTGATGAAGTGATACTCAGTTTCTGACTATTCGCGGTAGTATTCGTGTTCAAATAATTTTTTTTATAATTTCGGTGCGTATAACTCACACGCATACCGTATATCGCTTCCATATTCATTCAAAGTTTATGCCGAAGTCACGGCTGTTTTTCCACGATGTGTTGAGTAAATACTTTCGCATATTATTTTGTATTATTATTCTGTGAACAAGTAAATTCTTGCCTCTGTCGTCAAGTTGTTCTTGGCATTCCGTTTCAAATGATAGATTGACGGTATTATGCACCAATTGAGACGGAATAACAGCTTGGTGGTACTACGGTACCTCATGTATTCTATCGAGGAAACAAGACCCTATTCTTGTTCACTGAGTTCACTGACCTCTTGTCTGCACTGAATTGAAAGCAAGTTGTGTTTGAGTTCTATAACTGAGGGCCACCTTGCAGAGTTGTGATTCAGCGTCACGGTGCTGCCACGAGCATCCAGTGTTCGCGCTGGTGCCTCTTGTCAGTCCATATTCAAGTGGTGTTCTGAGCACTGCAAGGGATCCACTTACATCATTGTGTTTATTCATGGCGACGCCATCAACAAATTTTGCTCTGTCGAATTTCAGTGAGAGCTTCTATCAAAATAAAATAAAGGACAAGCAGCTGCTTCGTGAGTGTTCAATGATATTGTCTGACGCGGTGTTTCTGAGTCGAGGATTCCGTACATGACATTGTGTTCATATGGTGTGTCAAGTCCCAGCCTCTTTTCTCTAAAGACAATAATTGACTGTAAAGCTACTCATAGTTGTCATGTACTGAAGACTGATCGTTCTCTACGCGCAGTCATTCTGTTGTTTGTTGTAGTGCATGCGAGTTTGCAGTCGTGGTAAGCCGCCCAAACATGTTCAAAGAATCTTATCTTTAGCTTCCGTCCAGCTTCTGTCGTCCGGTAGTGATAATGTCTGCTAATATAAACAATGCGTGCCCTTAATAATAGATAATTCTCGGTAGATTTGGGGTTGTATGTTATTTGCTCTGGGAAATGATTCTAGTGTGGATCGTAGCTGTTGCAAGCCGTGGCGGTCTTGATGCTCTATCTTGGAAGGGCGATGCCCTCGAAATGTCTTATACCAACAAGCGCGGCACCGCTCGTGTGGTGCTAGTGAGTAGAAACATGTGCAATGCAGGTGTCAGTTCAGTACGGACCGTCAGTCTGGACTTGCTGTCAGCCCTAGTGTCAGCGGAGCCAGCAGTTGATCACGTATCTCTGGGCTCTACGGTTATCTAATGCTCAGCATATCTGCCGCTTGGGTTTACAAGGGCGCTCTTAATCCTTCAATATAGCAGACGTTGTCTTGTATGCACATGTGCTGTCCTCAGCGTAGTAGTCTCCATAATGTGTGTACTGTGGCAGCATGTTCTCTTGAGTGTACATCAACTTACACAAATATGAGTACTGCCAATGCCATCATGCTGCTTCACATCTTGTCTGGAAGACTGTAAATTTACTTCAGTTCTTGAGTAATCGCACCATAGTTTCCATTACGTTGATCTGTCGATTGCATTTGTTTCATATAAATAGACCGTGTACTTCGAATTCTCATCCTTATCCTCGTAGTTATTCACCAGAAATGATTTTTATCCTTCGAAGTTTGTGTTTTTGTGTGTGGTAGTCCAAATCAAGCTTAAATGTCGTATAAATTATGGCTGTTGAAGTGTAAGAGTGGTCTTGCTTAATGGGTGGCTTAATGTGATGCAGCAGACTGTGTCTATTATTAGAGCGTCGACCTCGCGCGCTTATTTTGGAATTCAATCTCTTGTTTTTGTTTTATAATTTAGTGCTGCTTGCATTTCTCCCCTAAGTGGTAGGTGCGACGAGGTCTTTATTACACCCCTCGATAGAGCGACTCCACCCGCGGAAAGAGCTTTTTTATATAAAAAATTGAGGTTCATGAGAGGCATAGCCGTGACCTGCGGGCGGTAACGTAAATCAGTTGCTTCGTTTTCATCGTAGAGGCTGTAGTAATTGTTCGTGTTCGCAGAAATCTCAGAACGGCTTTAACGATGTTACCCTGGAAAGGCTTTTCGACTGAGACGATTACGTGCAAAACAGAAATAACGGCCAAAAGCTGATAATAAGAAATTTCAAGACACCCCAAGCTCAAAACTTCTATTCAGTTAAAATTACCGAACCTTGGTACCAGGTGTTCGAAAAAAATCGTTTCTGTTGAGACTGTGAGCGCATTCAAAAATCGTCCTGGCAAATATTGGACTAAGAATGATTCTTATCCATAACACCTGGGGCCTGTGTATGATTGCGGTGCACGTGCGTGCCTCAAATGCCTGTACGTGAGTAGAGTGCGTGTACGCGACTGAAGTGGCTTGTGGGATTGAGGTGTATGTGTGTGATTGATACCTTTACTTTAGACGGCGTGGGACTTTGGTAACGACCCCAAAAATAGACCAAACTGCTTGTTCCTGTTGCCTTATTCTATCCTTTCTTAATGAGTTTTCTATCCTTTCCGGCGAGAGCTCATGGAAAGTAAGATGTGAGTGTAGTCGTAACTCATTATTTTCTGAGCGCACTTCATGTTTTAGATAATATATAGTCATGTATATGTATGTACATATATATTTATGCGTATAGACAGGGTGCGGCAACATAACTTCCTCTTTACAAAGGAACTTCCTTTCAAAAAATGGAAATTATGTTGCCGCACTCTTTACATGAATGCGTAATAGGGAGTTATGTTTTTCTTATGCACTAGTATTTTTATTGTAAATTATTTCCACAATTTTTAAGAGGTTACCACGCCGAGAATATTCTCACATGCATGTCCCTTAGCAATGATGGGCTCTGATGTTTAAATTTAGTGTACCCGGCCGCTGCGATGTAGAGTGAATTGAATACAACGTGATTTATGTTGAACGTGTTTTCGTTTTGGCACGATTTGGGTGATTAGACAGAGATGGCTGTGAGTATATGTTCATTTTCATGCAGTTCTTCATTTTCAAGTGAGCGAAAGATGTTCTTGTTACCTATAACTTGTGTTGTATCAGCTGTTCTGTGATCTGATTTTCATGGCTTGCTAAGTGTGATAGCAAACGATACAGATGTCCATTCATGATCTGAGTTTGGAAAGATATTTTTTGATTGTCTACCCTTGCTAGCTAGTTGATGCCTACTGTAGATAGATAATACGGAAATATCATTCATAACGTAATGGCGCTATGGTTTTGGTAATGTTTCATCGGTATGAATCATATTTCGATGCCTTGCTTGATCAACGACTGGAACGACATGTCTGTAGAGACGTTGAAATCGAACAACTAATCTCTCAGTGGCCTGCTGAAGTTGAACGGTACTTTCAAAATTATTATAAATTTTTCCGTCAATGCTTCTGTACGAATTAATAGCTACACTAAAACGAGAAAGGTCGCAATCTTCCAACAGTTGAGGTGACTCACCATTTTCCCCCCACTCGGCGAGGCTGTTTTTGTGCCAGCATGACTAGTCGGGCGGGCGTGGCTTGTTGTCATCCAGGGAGGCGTCGTCTTTTGTTGTTTAAATCCTCAGTCAACGATGAACTTGAATATTGAGTGCTCACAATAACTGATATTGGTTGTCCCTCATAGTGTTATGCATGGAGATTTGGGTACGTAATCTACTCTTCGTAATGAGACAGGTGTCGACATCGACCCAGTTCGTTCAGTTTTCACTGTATTTATGTTAAAAAAAGTTTTTCAATAAGCTCTATACATGATCTGAGCACGATATTGTTTGTGGCCTTAATGGGTCATCGAGGAGGAATTTCGATTTTAATGCATTAGATATATGCGAATGAATCTAACTTATTTTTATCAGCATATGTATATCGTTCCTGTATTTGCTTGCGCTTAATGTATAGACCTAGATAACTATTAAATAGTGTCAAAAATGGCTATTTTATTCAACACAGAACTGAATACGGCTTTCACTTAGAACTGTCAATAAAAATCGTCATGTTCTTATAAGTGCCCGTGTTTCAAGCGTGAACCACGTCAGTCAGTGACTGCTCAGTTCTCCAATCGCTGAGGTCCTGTCCGCACCACGGAACGCAAGCGTCACTGCTACTGTTTAGAATAGAATAGAATAGAATAGAATGAGGCTATAGGAACGAACCTTCTGGCCCATTCTTGAGTCGGATAATTACTTCGATAA
>VCRD01007186.1:8943-22719 GCA_006783055.1 Trinorchestia longiramus
CCTAGGCCTCAGTAAATTTGCTCCTTGGCCCCAGTAAATTTACCCCTGGTTGAGAACCTCTGTTCTAAGGCAACTGAGTCATGCCATGCAGATGAACCAACCAAGTGAGAGAAGGCAAATAAATTTCTCACCTATAATTTTATGCGTTAATAGAATAGAATAGAATGAGGCTACAGGAACGATCCTTCTGGCCCATTGTTGGGTCGGATAATTACTTCAATAATTATTCGGTTGTTTACCCAAGTCCCATGCCGTATTTCTAGCCGCGTCAACCATGTCGGCAGCGGGATTCGAACCCGGGTCTTTCCGCTCGCAAGCAGAGTCGCTCACCAGTCGACCAAGCTGGCAGCATAATCTTACAATGTTGAATGATCATACCACGTTAAAAAACATACTGCGCCTAATTAGAACATTTTCTGAAGAGTCTAATGTTGCTGCAACAGTGTCTTGTTCAAATGTATAATACAAAGTAGATTTTTAAAAGGCGGCATTCAGGGTGTCCATAAAGTCTCTTATAAAAGTCTCTCATAAAGTCTAAATAGCACGTCTTTCACAAACAGGATCCTTGAAACACACAAATGCAAAATGTGGTCAAAAACTTTAATAAACACTGAATACAATAGAATGAATCCAAATAAAATACCTTATCAATTGCATTTGTAATACATTTTTGAAATAGTAAAGAGACTTTATGGACACGTTGTATTAGGTTGTTACAAAAATAATGGCCGATTTTAGAAGCATACGTTGACTTTCAAGCGACCATTATTTTTGTAACAACCTAATATAATGTCTGTACAGTTGGACGACAAAGTTCAGGCACCTAACCAGTGAATTTCTATGAGATGTTTTGAGTGATCTCTTAACAGCATACGCCAGAGAAATAGGAATTGCAGTGAAGCAGTTCGCTATTCTGAAAAATTCTTCGCATTCTATAGTATTGGCGAGATAAATAATAATTGCACAACCCAGCACCTCATAATTAGAAGATGAGTTCCAGAGGGCCACTAATTGGGAGGTGCAGTTAATTAGGTATAATTAATTAGGTACGATTAATTAGATACAGTTAAGGTACAGTGAATTATGGATAATTAATGAGGTGCCGTTAATTAGGTACAGTTTAGTTACGGTTATTGCAGGCACTGAATTAAGTTTCTTTCTTTCTTTTTTAGGATAAGCATAACGGTGACAGTCGAAACGCTGCTCCAAACTATCAGTAGTAAGTAAGTCTAATTAGTCATACACATATGGGATATCCTAAAATATGTATACATTTTTAAAAGGCTGTAGTTTGAATACTGCTGGTACTGAGAGGCTGGGACAGGTCTCATTCAAACGAGCAAGATCTAAAGTTTATGAATACCAATAGTGTACAAACTACAGTCTTTGGAAAATGTATACATTTTTGGGACACCAGTATCTTCAAAACACCAGCACAAAACTAAAGCTTTACAGTCAGATTAACACGTTGACTCCGATTGCCTGGCCGGTGTAAAACTTCACTTTGTACGCATAGTCGCTAGAAGGATCTGAAAAAATTACAGAACCTAACCCAAGTGGTACACATACGTACCACTTCGGAGTCAACGTGTTAAAACAAAGCTAAGGCTGCATAAGTTGAAGAGCGTTTTCTTGCAGCAAACAGCGCAGCAATGCTTCAGTTTACGAACTATGCGACAGAGCTCGCAAACCGAAACACTTTTCCTCGCAGAAATGAATGTAAAGATGACTAATTCATCCCAGCTCACAACATGGCATATTCAACATTTTCTCCAAGTAGTTTTCTGCGACATAATCCAAATAAAATAATAGCGATTAATGACACAAATAACAATAAATTAAAGAAAATAATGCACGTTTTCTGTACTCACCATGGTTGTCCCAAGCTGCTGGTAGTTGCTGGTAGTAGCCAGCTGCTGGTAGTTGCCAGCTGCTGGTAGTAGCCAGCTATTGGTCCACTGATAAGCCTGTCAGGTTAGGTTGACATTTTTCAGCCTTCAAGTGACTGTACAAAGTAAAGATTTGCACCGGTGAGGCAATCACAGGAAACTTTTTCAACTGTAGCTTGTGAAGTAAAAATCTGTTGAAATTAAAGTCACTGTCTCTACTTGTTCCCGTTATTTAAATAGAACGACTCGAGTCTGGGTAGTCACTTAATTCTACACTTTCCGTTTTCAAGGATATAGCACACAATTTTCAAACACACGCAGGCCAAGTCAATAAACCACCACTGAATATTTATCCAACAGTTCCAACACTGCTCTCACTACTGGACTCTACCTAAATTTTTGCCGGAAAGCTAAATTTTTTCGGAATAACGACATTAAGTGTACTCGCAGAATGGCAAGAAAAAGAAAGGTAAACATTTTCCTTCAAAGATAAAAATCGGAATCATACATGAATTCTGCAAAAGATAGTGGCAAACTCTACTTCCGTAAAAATTATATAGAGCTGTAATTTACAAGTGTATTTTAGCTTGCATTACACATTTACTCTTATTGATAATATGCTCATAAAAAAGCTTTTCTGGATGAATTTCCTTGTTAAATGATTTTCCGTTGTGTATACACATACAGCATGTTACATTACTGATCAATATATTTTTCAAGTTCTATAATTTTGATAATTAATGTCTGTGTGTAGGATTAGCCGAAGTCCCGTCACAACTTCTTTTCCTATGTCGTGTTTATTGGGGCTTCGAAACTTATCCATGTACCCTCAAGCCAGAAGGTATGTCGAGTTTTTGCCCAATCTTCATGATCTGAAGAAAGAGTGACTTCAAATGTTTGTCAACTGATGAAGAGAGCATTTATCAGTAATAAAATTCACTGTAATGTAATCCCAAGCCATTTATTATATTTTGGCATACTTGAATGCAGCTTCCAGGATTGCAACACACTATATGGAGTATCAAAATCCGGATCTAATAGTATATGTACTGTCGCTTGAACCGGTATTTATAGCACACGGTTTATAGGACGACTGTATGGGTTTTCTGTCCTGCTTGAACAATTTGGACAGGAAATGTTCAATTACTAATGCTCTACAGTACTGACATGATATTGTTGAGTTTGGCTATTTTACTATGTACGATACGAAGGTACTTGAAAAATCCCATGCCACAGTTTCTGGGACATGGGGTCTCATTTTACATGAAATTACGCCTACGAGTTTTTTTAGATCCCCACATACAGAAACTTCTGTTTTCTCAGGTATCCAAGAAATATCACTACTCAAGACTTATATTTTTGTTGTTTTTTAAAAATCAGTGGGGTTTCCAGCCCATAATGTTTTAGTGATGCAGGAGCACTCGTAGAAAGATTATACGATCCTGTATTGCTCGGTCGACCGAATTAATATGGAAGAAATACAGACAACTTCATAATCCTTTTTATTCGTACAACTCAGGATAAAATTTAAATCATGATCTCAATAAAACCATTGAAGACAAGTTAGACCAGTTGATTTTATTAAATTTCTATTACAAATTTTCGTTTTACACTACCGTGCGGTGCCGCGATTAAAAGTGTAGTTATTTTAAGTAGAAGTTCAGTCAAGACTTTTGCATTCCAGAGTCTTTGAAAACTGACGATTTGAAGTCTTCTGATGAATTGGATATGATAGTACATTATCGAAAAAAACAAGGTTGCAGTTTTTCGTAACATAGCAAATTTTCGGGATCTGACTCGAAATGAGCTAAATAACTAGTAAATTTTTCGGGATGACTTGAAATGAGAAATAAATAGTAAATTTTTCGGGATCAGACTCGAAATGAGCTAAATAACTAGTAAATTTTTTGGGATGACTTGAAATGAGAAATAAATAGTAAATTTGTCGGGATCTAACTTACATGAGCTAAATAACTAGTAAATTTTTTTGGGATCTAACTTTAAATGAGCTAAATAACTAGTAAATTTTTTTGGGATCTGACTTTAAATAAGCTAAATAACTAGTAAATTTTTCGGGATCTGACGTACATGAGCTAAATAACTAGTAAATGTTTAGGAATCTGATTTGAAATTAGCTTAATGTGTTTGGGCAAAGTTTAGGCAACTTGCCCAGAACAGAAGAGACATCAGGAATTAAAGTCTTCAATTCTGCAAGTGAGGAATGTTGCCAGTTCCAACATCCTCAATCATTAATAATCAAAACTGCTACGCACTTCACGCAAATGGCGGACACAATTCAAAACCAATGCTACTAAAGAAATAAGAACTAATTAGCTACAAAAAACAAGCGATGACTAATTCACTACAGAAATTGCGGGAATGTAAAGTTTCTCTTTATTTACACATTTAGCATGTCCCTAATATATCCTTCAGATCGCTTTGCCATGCAAGCAATATTATAGATAGGACGAGGTACGCTCAAATCCCTTAATCTTGGAGAGAACAAAACAAGTGTATGCTTGCATATTTTATATTTACCCTTGTTTTCCTAGCGCAAGAGAACAAACTCGTGGTACATAAGAAAACAGGTTTTACAGGTGAGAGATTATGAGCGTGTGGGCCCCACAAACCAATAAACAAAAAAGAATGTAACAAAATTCGAAAGCCAATACATACACATTCCCGTGGCAGTTTCTTTAGGAAATGGTTATTATAAGCATAATTATACAGAACTTCTAGTGGCAGTGTTTTCATAGGACGTGTTAGAAAAGTGAGAGCTTAAAGTGCATTACAATCAACGGGTTGCCATTTTAGAACACTAATACACAGCACTGTAATAGATTTCCACACTGGCATTTGCTTGGCGGCCGGACTCAGGTGGATGAAACTATCGACAGCTTCAGTACATTGCATGAAAAGGATTGCGACGTAATTAGCACGAGTGTGCACAAGACAGTGAGCAGTGATCAAAATAATATCGCCCATACCAAAATAAGGTAAATTTAAGAACACACAAGCGTGTTCTCAGAGCAACTGTCTAAAAAAAGATGCGATTCCAGGCTTTCGAATTTTGACGTGTGCTAGAGGCACGGAGTGTGGAAGGGCAAGAAAGAGGGAGCATCTCCTTCTGATCAACCATGAAAGTAAGTAACTACTCCCCTGATTCACGAGGAAAATAGTGATATATTATGGATACTTTGCAGCCGTACATAAAGTAGGACTCATCGACAGAGGCATGTAATGCCACCTGCTAGCGTCGACAATTGCCACTGAATTCAGTAATAACAAATTGATTTGAAAAGCCCAAGCACAATATCTATGTATGTACGTCAAAATAAATTTGCAATACCTTTGTTTTCAACAACTACATAATATAAATATTAATAACCCTATGTTGCTATACAATCAAAAATCGAGGTCTTTCTTGCTGATTCCGGCAGTTTTTAAGACAAACTCAGGATCGGTGCGGAGACTGATCACTTTTCTCTTCTTCTTCTCTTTATTTTTACAGTTGCCAGAACAACCGCCGGCTGAAGCACACCCTGAACCACTAACTGAACTACCAATGTCTTCTATGCTAGTCAGTTGACTGCTACAAGTCCTGCTAGTCTCTACAGGGCTCTTGGAGGCGGTGGTGCTCTTGGTGGACGATAGACAACTGGAGTCTTCCGTTGTTGTACTAGACCGAATGCTGCTGTTAGAAGAATCACTTGTAGTTGTAATAGGCTGAAGATTATCAGTAATTGTGACAGGTTCAGGATGTTCTGTAGTTGCAATACGCTCATGATGTTCTGTAGTTTTGAGAGGCTGAGTGCTGTTGCTCTGAGACTCCGCGTTGATTTTAATGTTCACGTTAGAAGCTTCAGGAGATACATGACCATCAACTGTGTTGCCAACAGCAGCTACCTCGCTGCTCATAATTAAGCTCTTTTTTCCTACTGAGGAACTTGTGGGGCTGTTCATTACGACAATTCTCTTATTTTCGGCCACAGTCGCAACACAGTCTGCACCTTCTGAACTTTGGTTATCTTTCTGCTTCACTTCAAGAGTTTCTGCCCTAAAATTCGGCTGCTGATTTCTTTTCGTCTCTTCAGCGACGTCTCCAACTAAATCCTCAGGATTCACGTTCATTTTCTGCTTGACTTTGGAGCTCTTGCCGACACCAAGCCTGGGCCTGCCCTTGTTGAGGCCCTCCAGCAGGACACAGGCCTTGCAGACAGCCTGAGACGACACGTGACCGCAGCGCCTGCACAGCATCTGCGTCGGCAGCTTCACGCCCTCCTTCAGCAGCAGGCACTCACCTGGAACACGTACAAATCCTCGTTAATGATACGTGTACGATACCCATCATTAATGACACGTGTACGATACCCACCATTAATGCTACACGTATGATAGCCACCATTACTGCCACACGTATGATACCCACCATTATTAACACACGTATGATAGCCACCATTAATGCCACACGTACGATACCCACCATTATTAACACACGTAGGATACCCACCATTAATGACACACGCACGATACCCACCATTAATGACACACGTAGGATACCCACCATTAATGACACACGTATGATACCCACCATTAATGACACACGTACGATAGCCACCACTAATGACACACGTATGATCGCCAATGTTGACACGCGAATTCAAAAATATCACACATCTTAAAAACAGCACAAAAGAATAGAATAAAATACCAACAAAAAATTGTAAATCATTTATTAAGAACTGCAGGAAGAGCATTGGTTGCTGTTCAAGTGAATAATTAGTACCCTACAGATAATTCAACGGTTATTATGTATTATTTGCTTTGTAGAAATATGTACTTTGTTCACCACTAAAAATTTAAAATATATTTTAACTCAATTATATCTGAGCTTTCTTTGTTTTTTAAGCACATTTCATCATTATACAGCTGTATTCAATAAGTAAAGGAATATCTACCCTTTTGATCAGTTGGATGTTTATTAATTAAAAATTTCTTGATGTACGACTACAAATACTTGTATTACCAATACTTGTAGTACAAACATTGTTCTTAAAGATTCATACTTCTGAAGCAGAATGAAGAACTGGAGCATGAAATGCACCCTCAAAACTTCAGTCATTAAACATTAGTTATTGCTACCTATGCAAGTTAATTCGTTTCAACAGAGTTAAATTCAATGCCTATATTCCGATTTCATACGCGCATTTTTCCCAAAAAATTTGAGCATCTTTCAATTTGTTCCAACCAAACAGACAAAAATTCAATATTTGTACGGAATTTACTAACATCTGACATTTATGTGTCACTTGGTAACTAGGACTACCTAATTCATGTGGTTGATTGTGGAGTATGGAGGTCATATATAAATAACAATAGAAAATGAGCAACCAGCATGTGATTGAAAAGAAAATTAGCAAATGTAAACCAGTAAAAGCTGCTGGATCTATAGAAATTCACGATCTAGATCCCACGCAAAAGAGCCAAGAAATGCGACTCAAGACTGGACAGACCAACTTCATGAGCATCATTTTCAAGACAAGATTAAAATTTCATCACTCACTAATCACCTCAACAACATTTAACATCACCAATGCAGATTATTTTCCTAAGCGTTTAAGGGCAAGCTCTCACCAGAATGAATGATGTCGATAATGGCAGTAGGACGCATTTTCTCGAGGTCTTTGATGTAAGCTCGAGCATGGCCTCTGTATGCATTAGGTGAGTACACACACTCTGTCGAGAAGTAGTCGAGTTTCTTGAAATAGGCGTACATGACTATCTCTTTCTCATAGGTGTACTTGAAGGGCTTGGAGCGAGGCAGATGTCCTTCAGACCCCTGAGTGGCAGTTCGTGTAACAATAAATATGGCTGTCATCCACATTTTATTGAGGATGACAGTAGGGAAATTAACAGAATATGAGTAAGCAGTAAAAACTGTAGAATGTTGACAACCAGATGTACATGAATACTCACAATATCATTACCATCATAAGTCACAATGACTTGTAGTATCACCATCATAAGTCACAATGACTTGTAGTATCATCATCAGAAGTCACAATGACTTGTAGTATCATCATCATAAGTTAAGTTGTATAGGTTAGAGAACAGAAAATCTTTTCTCAGAATAGGCTTCACTGAACTGCGTTCATTATTTTTGTTATTTTACGTCGTCACACAAAAATTAGGACAAAAAAATAAATTTCCTAACACAAATTGCCTGCATTTCCCTCACCTCAAAAATCGGGTTTCCAGCTGTTAAAACCACTCTTTGCTTGTTGTTTTTATACGGCTAATGCGATCAAAAGAATTGACTGTAAAATGAAACTACTCGGAGCAAACAGAAGGCTTTTATAACTTATCAAAAGTGTACCGGCATAACACGTTATAATAGCTTGAGTTTTACCTCTACAGGCAACACGTGTCTATCACACTTAACACGCACACGTCTACACCGAACAGGGTATTTTCATACAATATAATTTTGACCATAGAAATTTAAACAAATTGAATTGCATGTTACACGTGTAATCAGCATAAAAAGTCCTATATTAAAAATAAATAAAAAATGTTTTCGAAATAAACGCTTGACTATAAATAGTTGTTGCTGAAGAAACTAACGTCTTAGAAGAAACGTAAGTACACAAAGCTTGTCCCTCAGAGCAACAACTTGGTAACAGAGGAGAAATTAAGCGTCGTTACAATATTCTCATACAGTAGATAATGTCACCCAAAAAAGCAGGCACACACACAACACGGCACAACTCAGACACACAGACACACACACACACACATACACACAACACGGCACAACTCAGGCACACACAACACAACACGTCACTCCGACACACAACACGACACGTCACTCCGACACACACCACCACGCAATACGTCACTCCGACACACACCACCACACAATACGTCACTCCGACACACACCACACAACACAACACGTCACTCCGACACACACCACACAACACAACACGTCACTCCGACATACACAACACAACACGGCACGTCACTCCGACACACACCACATAACACAACACAACACGTCACTCCGACACACCGTCTCGACAGCACAACAGCGCTGCAGACGAGCCACGTCACCACGGAGGACGTTCATGACGATGGTCTCAGCGATGTCGTCAGCGTTGTGGCCAGTGACGAGCTTGTGGACGCCTAGCAGCTGAGCGCCTCTGTCCAGTGCCTGGCGGCGGAACACACCGCAGAACGTACAATTGTTCCGCCGGCCCACCTGTGTAACAAACCAAATGTATGTCATTCATATTCTTAACTGGAGTGTTACTCAAGTGAAACAATTTATTTAGGTGAAATTGCTACAGTTGTCATGACGGCGTACTCGTTCAATAAATTGTGATATTGTGTCTTCTACTTTCTTGGTATATTCTTCCAAAATAAAGCTTTAATTAAGTCTAAAATTCAAATAAAATAATTGTTTAGGGCAGGACAGAAATACATATTGAGAGCAGCACAACAAGAGACATCTGGACTTGGGAAATGAAATGAAACAGACAATGATGACACAAAGTCTAATATAAAAATTAAAAAAAAAAAGAAATACAGTGTTATTTCTGTCTGCTAAACTCGACACCAGATGATAGAAAAATACACGGAAGCCAAAAAAATATTATACTGAAAATGTAGCTGACATAAAGCTTCATGAGCAGGAAATTACAACTACAAAAACAATATAAACTAGGCAGGTGTCTTGGTACATTTAAGTCTCACAAAATGAAAGGTTTAAAGCACTGTACTGCACTTAGAAGTACAGCTTAAATTAATGTAATATTTTCATTGGTCCTTCCTTTGGTATGATAAGCATGCAATTTTGTGGTGTAATTTTAGCTATTCATGTCATCTTAGGTGTATGTAGATTATTTTTCTTGAATAGTGTCTAAAATTAGCCTGAATATTGGTTTTGAATTTTATTGATGAGACCAAAATTCTCTATCATTTCAGTTTGATCATGAAGCTCGTATTGTAACACCTAATGAACTTGAACAATTATGCAAGCTTAAGAAATTAAAAAAGAATGAATGATTAAAAAAGAATGAATAATTAAATAAGAAGGAATAGTTAAAAAAATGCACCTTCTGTACAATCTTGTCCATGGTCCACCCATAGAGCTCTTCATATGACAGGATTTTCAAGGGAATTCCATACTGCTTCTCATTACGCTTGACAGTCTCGAGGCTGTCGTCCCTGTACCCTGGTGTGAGAGGATGCTCAATAAATACTTGGGAAAACAAGAGCTTTAGGGTATAAAACTTTGCTTTAGCATTACAATGGAATACAAATGACACAATAATATAGGTAAACATTATCCTTCATATTATAGGGTAGCTGAAAATGAATTGAAGGGTGGACAGCACTAGTGGACTACTTGCACTTTTTCCCATGGTAAATATAATATATTTTCCACGGGAAAAAATGCAAGTAGTCCACTCCCGTGCTGTTGCTAACACAGCGCTGACAGAGGCGATTACGATCCAGTAGTTTACTATATGAAGGGTGGACAGCACTAGTGGACTACTTGCATTTTTTCCCGTGGGAAAAAATGCAAGTAGTCCACTAGTGCTGTCCACCCTTCAATTGTGGTGTTCATAGAACTGCTAGACCACTAGTTTTCACAAATGTTTCTTGGCCCTTTGAAATCAGTAATCCTTTTTAACCAGCAGAGTTTGGTAGCTGCTAATGCTGGTGGTGGTGTACCACAAACAACATCATGGTATGGTGGGTTTTTCACAACTCCTAGCTATACTTCCTTGAGGAGATAAAAATATCCAAGACTGGGTTCCCAACTGAGAAGAATGGTAAATAAATTTGTAATTAAGGAGTATCATTATGGTCTCTAGTTGACCCTCTCCATTTGCTGCTTCAGCACTTGTTTTGGCCTATTTATCCATATCTTCATACTTTCATTTATCTCTAGCACACTTTTGCTCTTTAAATTTCATTACATTACAATCAGAACATAGTTCATTCATTCAGCTTCACATTATTTCCTTCAGCTTTTTCATGCTTCAAATAGTACATCACATTACTTGTATTCTTTATACATTTGAAGTTCCTCTAGTGACACCCTATTCCAAACAGTTATCAATCTCTACAATTTAATTATAGAAAACTGGAGATCAAATTTGAGCAAAAGAGATTAATTTTACATTACCATTATCAGCAGTAAAAGATGGCCCAGAACTAGCTAGTACCAGCAGTCAGAGATGGCCCAGAACTGTCCAGTACCAGCAGTCAAAGATGGCACAGAACTAACTAGTACCAGCAGTCAGAGATGGGCAAGGACTGGCTAGTACCAGCAGTCAGAGATGGCCCAGAACTAGCTAGTACCAGCAGTCAGAGATGGCCTAGAACTGGCTAGTACCAGCAGTCAGAGATGGCACAGAACTGGCCAGTACCAGCAGTCAGAGATGGCACAGAACTGGCTAGTACCAGCAGTCAGAGATGGCACAGAACTGACCTGTAATCCCCTCATCAATGGAGAGGAGCACAAGTTTGAGGCCGTACTGGTAGCGCTGGTTGAGTAACGTCATGAGGTGAGCCAGAACTGTGCTGTCCTTCCCCCCTACAACACATATGAGTGAGACAAAAGAATTTACTGCAACCATATTTTACACTCTAATGCATAAGCATCTATAAGCACAAAAAATTAACAGTACTTCAATTTAGCAAAATGTGAGAAAAACTTCAGCATTTGATAATAGAAGCTCTTTAGCTATTTGATAAAAATAACATTTGAAATTTGAGGCCAATACTTATAAATGAACCAATAAAAATTATGCACTTTGAAACTTCTACAAAATAGTGACAACCACATTAGCCAAGTCATTATACATACTAGTACTGAATATTAAAATTCATTTACATATTAATATTTTCTAGAAATATTATTAAACCAAGCAAAGTAGATCATCAATGACCTAACTTGAACAAAACTTACATAAATCATTCAAAAAATGTAATAACACACAAGTTAGATCATTTTCTACATCACTGTTTGTTTTGTTCTGCAAAATCTGAAGTCATCCATAGATTTTAAGACTAAGAATAAAATCAACACATGAATATCACATAACTTCACCATGAAGTTATGAGCCTGTCCAAAATAATAGCAGGCTGTTTTCATGAATTTCCTATAGGCACCCATGACACATCACCAGCTTGGTTGACTGGTGAGCAAATCTGCTTGTGAGCGGAAAGACCCGGGTTCGAATCCCACTGCCGACATGGTTGACGCAGCTAGAAATATGGCATGAGACTTGGGTAAAACAACGGAATAATTATCGAAGTAATTATCCGACCCAAGAATGGGCCAGAAGGTTCGTTCCTATAGCCTCATTCTATTCTATTCTATTCTATTCTAATCCACAGACCTGAAGCTGCAATGGCAACATACTCCCCAGGAGAAAAGAGCTTAGCAGAAGTAATGGTGTGATGAACCTCTTCTTCAAAAGCAAAAAAGAAACATTCCTTGCAAAGAGCATCTCCAGTCTTGGGTCTCTGTAAAGATAAAGGAACTGTTAATGCACAAAACAGACTCCCTCCAAGGATGGTATACAAGGACCAGACTCTTTATTAGAACACACCAAATTGTCCCACTAAATTTCAATGAAATAAGAAACCAAAGCTAACAAAAATGTTGTCTCTAGTCCAACACTAAAAACTTATGACCACAATACATTTTTTTGGTTCTCATTATATACAAAGTCCAGCATAAGAAAACTTACCTACATCATGACTAACTTATACTAAAAAGTGTACAAAAGAGAATGAACTCTTACATTCATTTAAAATTGACCATGACATGTTTCACTTCCAGTGCAATGCTACAATTTTGAGTTATTATAAAAATGAGCCCAGTGTAGATTTGCAGCAATAAATGCAATACTAAAATCAATTAGCAACAAAGCTAGAAGCAAACTTAGAAGAATTAGCTTAGCCTGGGCCTATTTGTTATGATATACAACTTTTTCACAGTGACACTCACTGCCCTAATTAGGCCATTGATTTAATATTTTTTTTATTAAAAATTGAATATGAAGCATTTACAAAACTAGTAAAATATATTGGAATGTAATAGTCTAATTTATCAGCATTACCAAATTCTAGACATTTTCTGAAAGTAATATCATTCTAGTGCATAGCATTACTTTGAGTCTTTCAAAATAATTTCAAAATTTTAAAATAGGTTTTTATTTTCTGTAGAAGTAAAGTGATGATTGCTAAACAAATATTTATAGTATAGTAACTCACTTTTCAATAAAATACAGCAGAAATACTAAAAATCTAAATATTCAAGTTTACTCAAAAACCTGTCAATGTAATGGTATTTTCAAATACATGGTATTTTTACTGTGCAAGTGTACTTTAAACTTTTATCAATAACATATTTGAGAAACAAGGTAATATAGCAATGTTTTTTATAAAACCTATAACTTTTTTTAGTAGTTTTGTTCATTTTAAACCTATATAAATCTTAAAAACCCAATTTATCTTACTTGCCTTCAAAATAGCACGTTTCCCACAGCCAGATGTGCAATGCAGAGGCATTGTGCAGTACTTTAATTCTTATTACTGCAACCGTCAAAAATTTTCATTTAAACACAAATTAGGTAGTCATTAAAGAATCACATTTCATTAGCGACTAATATCACATTATCTGGACTTTTCTTAATAGATTGCAGAAAGTACATTATAATTCTCAAACTAACTTTTAACTATACAAAATATTTCTAAATGATACAAAAATATATTTCGTTGGAAGAACAGAATGGTTTTAGGAGAGATAGACGTGGTGAAGACAATTTGTTTGTGGTAAGTGAAGTAATTGAAAGAAAGAGGAAGG
>VCRD01007187.1:0-15139 GCA_006783055.1 Trinorchestia longiramus
AGCAGGGCCTCGTCACCGCTTCAGCATAGCCTCGGTACGGCATCAGCACGACTCCACCACGGCCTAAGCGCAGCCTCGTCACGGCCTCAGCACGACTCCAACACGGCCTAAGCGCAGCCTCGTCACGGCCTCAGCACGACTTCACCACGGCCTCAGCGCAACCTCGCCACGGCCTCAGCACGGCTCAAGCGCAGCCTCAGCACGACTTCAGAGCAGTCTCAGCTCAACTACGTCCAGCACCAACCGTTTCGCAACGCACATAAAAAACCAAATCAGGACGTTTATTACGCAAGAATTTTTCGTTCGAACTACCTTCTCTCTAGGGGGAGGGTACTTGTAGTGGCTTAGTCACCCCTTAACGCGACACAGCCTCCTCGTATTTTCTCCAGCAACTAGTGGCTTAGTCACCCCTCAATGCAAATCTCCATGTACATCATTTCTAGTTTAGTTACCGCTAGACTCTATCTAGTCATCCACAGTGTTCAGTAATTGTAAGTCATACCTATGTAACGATTTTCAATAAATGAGTTCCAACTTCTACTCGGTGTTTCAACCTTATACACTTGAGTAGAAGCTTATGTAAGACCGCTACCGTAGCAGGCTATCACTGGAGATCAGAAGCCCTAACCGACTCACAAGGCGTCTACCTCGAGTAGACGTAAGGTGAGATATCTAAACAGTTGCCTTAACGGAACCAAAACGGCGCAGGTAGCACTGCAAAGGTCTTACATCTTATTCATGTACACACTGCAGGACTCCACGCCTCCAGACCGTGCTATAGGAGATAAATAGGTTAAAGAAAACACAATATGTCTGTTTACCGGTATCGACATTGTGAACCAGACGGTTTTGCAAGCGCACAAGGACATGTTAGGTTCTTCTGAGTTGTCGGTAGCGGAACTAAGCAGGACTTCGAACCTATTCATCATCCAACCATTTCACCAGTTGAACGTTCACAATCTTCTCCAGTAATATTTTAACACAGCTTGTCGGGGCTATGGGACCATCGATATCCATGGGGTTAGGAACCTTATGAGGTTTTAAGAGCGAGAACCGTTGCAGTCCACCACTGTACCCGGTAGGTATGGGTGTTCCAGATCTTGTTAAATATGAAAAAAGTTTGCGTAGAGCTGTGCATTTTCTTCACCATTTCATACTGAATGCCTGTGGGACTAGTGTCAGTGTTTTTCTTGTTTTTCAGATACAGTAAATTTCAAAGGGGTAGGGGTTTCAATGGTTCAAAATACGAACAGCTTTCTTATATTGAAAATCAAGTGGTTTTGGGTCATAGTTGTCTTTTGTACGCGTCAAAGTCAGGAGGATATTGTGCATTACTACTTACGGAGGAAAATTTATTGGCCAGTGTATCTGCCCCCTGATGTGGGTCCACAGGTAAAATTCGGTCCAAAGTGAACTAAATTGAAGTTCAAAGATTAAAACATGTCAATGAGATACAAGATCTCACATACTGACTCTATTGTAAATTTTTACAGCAGGAAAAACGTGAGATCGACAGGCTTATTAAAACGCAATTGACGCACGGAAAGGAATTTCATTTGCCGAATTCTGAACTTGATAACGATATCTCCTAAGCTACAAAACGTCAGACTTGTAAGGATAAAAGAAATATGAAGCAAAATCCAAGACGTTAGTGATCAGAATTGCTAACATGGCCCCAGTATCAGTGAGAACATGTAGGAATTTTATATTTTAACTACAAAACATTTTTATAGAATCGATTTGAACATGTCATCCTTTAAGGTCCAAAAAACATTCATTTTCCGACCGTCAATGGAAAGAGGCTTGGTAGAATTAAGCTGTTGTTGAACGGATCAATGCCAAAAGTCCGCAAAACATCCAAACAGACGAGAAACTGTTCACTGATCAGCCAACTTTAAATCCTCAAAATGACTGCATCCACGCTACTATTATTTCTAATTATTATAGCCCTTTTATACTTTCAAAAATCTTCAGCACGAAGAAATTGGCCTCAATGACGGTTTGACTTTTCTTTTCAGAAAGAGACAGTTCTTTTTTTGTTTTGGGGCCAAAAAAAGGTGAAAATTCTGTTTTCAAAACCAAAGGAAAGACTAAAAGCGTCGTTCACCATCCCCAAAATACAGAACAATTTGAATACGTGCATTCATTGCCAGTCATAATAGGTTGTGCAGTGCAGCCAAACAGAGCTGTAATAAATCAAACACCAAATTGTTATATCATAACATCAACTCTGTACACCAATCAAACTGTGCTCAATAAACATATGTAACTGCAACCATTAAACATCTGAAAATCGTAGAAGAGATTACTAAATTTTGCAACTTAGAGGTAGATATGTTGATCTAGATTCTTTCAGTTATTCCATATTAAGCGTGAGCGAGCAAATGACAAGAGAAGTCGAAATTTTTACGACTTTTCAATGAAAAACAACCCAAGGAACATTTTCAACAAAACGTGTTAGTAAACCATAAAGGAATCAATTAATCATAGAGTACTGTCAAATGATTGAAACTTGGTCTATTTGTAAGTAAATTTGCAAGATGATCATACTGCACCATGATTTCCAAATGTAAACTTTCATGGTACACTCCGAACTATATTTTACGTCTGTAGAAGAAAGGAATGCTGAGCTTTACAAGAATTTTAGGCCTATCAGTCATGGTAGATGTTATCAGATTTCCCGCCAGAAGAGACTATAAAACTCCTACGTTTTCAGTAGTAGTTAGAGCCTCATAGTGTGTGAACAGCTGCTCTAGGCTGTGCTTGCTTTGAATATATCTATTCGTGTTAATTTTTGATTGTGAATAAATTGATTTTAACATGAGTGCTAGACAGTTACTATTTTGTCTCATTAGTAGTGATATATATATATATATATATATATATATATATATATATATATATATATATATATATATATATATATATATATATATATATGATTGATATTTGTAACATCATAGTGATGATTGATTTGTTCCATGCCCATTGAAAACTATGTCAGATTATTTATCTTTTTGGAAATAACTAAAGTTAAATGCACCTTGCACTCTGACATTTACTTTAATGTGGTTTGTCGTTAGAGAGTGTCGTAACATTTGTTAACAAGTGCATTTGAGTTGAATATCTTTTAATCTTGATGTTCACTCTAGAAGTGACTTTGAGAAGGTGATCTGTAGTATATCAGTACTCAAACTTTACGAAAACAAAGATATCATGTTTCAATTTTACCCTTTCACTCTGACATGCATTTATTCTTTAATGATTAGACTAAACTGGATCAGTTAATTTTATGTAGTTGCAAGACGGTGATGATTATCAATTGATATTATTATAGGAACGGTTTACTACTACTAAAATTTAAGGCCCCCATTTTTCTGAATTCGTGATTTTTTGCCTTAAATTGTATTTATAAAACTAAATTTGAATATCAATCTGATTTGCTACTTTCTAATATATTTATTAAATCATCATTCAGTTCATTAAGCTGCTTTATAATAATTGCTCTCTTCAACTATCATTACATCGTAATTCATTTGTCGTATTGGTTATATAGCAGACATTTTTGACCTGTTCAACATCAATAGGTCAGCACTTATAGTTGTTAGACGGTTCTATATGTGAATGAATTATATCAGTGACTGAAATTTTCATCATCATATCGAAGTTCAGATTTTAGCTGTAAAGGATTGTGTCTTACGAACAACCTTGCCGAACACATAAAGGAAGCAGGTAGCTGCCTTATCCCAATGCATTGGTCATGGTCTGGAGGCAAATCCTCAGGTCAAATTACACTAGTTTATTCCTGTGAATGTGAAAATGTTTTCATTGAATCATTAGATGAGTCAATGATGAAGCATGATATAATGAGGTAACGATTTTTTATTCATAAATTATACAGACTATGAGGGCCTCCTTACAATTGAAGATATACTTTTTTGTAAATAATATGATTTTTTTTCTAGACCATTCACACCGGCAGCGTAGCTATCTTTTTAATTCTTGATGTATGGGTCAATTTCCATTTATTTTTGAATTACATACATCGTTGTGTTCATTATTGTGTGCTTCGAGATGGTACATAGATAACCCTTCTGTTATATTTTGAGACTGCTCAAAACATAGTAACATTTATTGATCAATACTATTTAGGAAGAAAATACCGTGAAGGCAAATAGAAGCGTTGCAGGGTACCAGTAACTCAAAACTTGCTTATGTACTGACGTTTGTCAAAAGAAATTATTTTCATCATAGAAGTTTTTACATATTTTTCAAACACAAGTAGTAGCTACTTTTCAACAACATGATTTTAGAGCTATTATCATTGTTCCATTTTCAAACTCAACTGTTTTGGAATTTTGCTAAGTTTAGTAAAGAGTTTTAAGCAATGCATTTTAGTCTCTTTTTTAAAAGTTTTTAACCAGGACAGTATCATGCAAGAAATGATACTGAGTCAAAAGGTTGTCTTAGAGCTTCGATTGGCACATAACATTTGAGTAATATTGTGTCAAAAGTTTCAAAATATTTTGCACCTTTATAAACAACAATATAGAACAAGATATCGTCTATACTCTCTTACGAAAACTACGTTTTGAATTTTTCATTTCTGAAAAGAACTTGATTTATTTTATCAGACCTTAAGACTATGTCTTTCAATGGAACATTTTTTATTCAGAAAGCTTTATATCTGAAAACATCACTAGCCTCGGGCTTCATACTTAATTAACTCAATTGTATAAAACTAATCGTTCGAAAAATTTACTCGTTCTCGATGTTAAAGAATGTAACTTGACCCGCCACTGACATATCATCTTTAACGTATAAAATTAATAATTTTATTAAAAATATTTAAGCACTGTATATCTACTAAGTAGAAGCAGAGTTCAATTTTAAGCTTGTTACTGAGAAACGCATGCAATAATTCATGGGCTTGCAGTTACTTCGGACACAGTCAGTAAGAGTTTCAACTTTCAAAGTGTGGAAATTTCCAGCTATGCTGATTTGTGGCACATATTTGTTCACTCAGTTGCAGTGTGGAAAAATTAACCTTCACTATCGAATAGTGAACGAGTTGTAACGAGCATATAAAAAATGTTTCAACATATAAAAGACATTGAAAAACTAACATTTAGAAGAAATTTTTTTATATAACCTGGAGGGAGAGTTTTAATTAAATATTTAAATTAAATCAGAGACACTTCAGTCAAAATCGAATCTTCAATACTGCAATTGTTTTCTAGTAAGGTCTATGACATCATTCTCTCTTTACTTTCAGGAAAAGGCACGATTATTTACAATGAACTCTTAGTACTAACTAATACCTTTCATGTCAAAAATTAAGTCACATTTTTGAAGTGATCCTTTGGCTGCCAAAAATTAGGCTAAACAGAAAACCTACTCAAAATTTGTAAATAAATTAGTCACGATATGATATGTATACTTCCAAGGTGTTTACCACGAATAAAACGAATTAGATTCGAGACGAGGTTTTCGGCTTGGCTAAATTATTTGTTTCCAAATGGATCAAATAAAAATGTAACCTTTGCAAGGATTACTAACACATATTTCCGAACTCAAGTTTGGAGTTTCCACTTGTGCATGTCTGCGTTGATATCTCTGTTTCGTGCCAGTTTCTACATTTGCTGAAGCCTTAGTATGTGAAATCATCAGAACCTTTACCTTTTTGAGTAACATTTTGTTTCTGTTTTTTCCAGGTTAATTTTCTAATTGACCATTTTTCCATATCATTTACATTGAACTGTTGCGTACCCATCAGGTTCAATAAGATCTGAAAAACAGAGATAGTGTCGATATTTTGGTCGTTTGTTCGAAAACAAAATACAAGGAAGCACTTCTGAAGAAGAAGCCCCATTAAGGACAGGTAAGTTATACTGACGATAGAGAATTCTTCTTCCCGATATTATTACTTATTTTTGCACCTATATAATCACGTTAATTAACTTCTATCTAAACAGAAGATCTTAAGATTCATCTTAATAAATCAATTTTAGTCATTATCATAATTTTACAGCCTACAAAAATGTAATCGATTATTCATACTGACAATAAATCATCTATTTCATTCTGCATGCACATTATTTCCCTGCTCAGGCTTTTAATTGGCATCAAGTATAAATACTCGAATTGAAAATTCGCTCACTTCAGAAATAAAATTCTTAGGACGATATAAACCAGTACAGTAAAACATAAATGAGTTCATATACCGATGTTATAAACCGCGTATAAAAACAATGATTTAATGACTTAATTCTATTTTCCAGAAGCCCCACCACTCCACAGAAGCAGATTCAGTTGCATCAGACAACAATGGACTTTACAACTCCTCGACCGAGTGAGAGTTCTGGGTGGAACTCCGGGTTATTTGTGAACAACCGAACACTCCTAGAAGTTTCTTCAGAGGTATATGATGACCGTAGTATGGAAGGTTTTCCGACCTCCATGGAAGTTGTTACAGCTGAGCAAGAAATATACGAGCTGACTTCCACTCTGGATTGTCCTCTCATACTGATGCG
Organism: Trinorchestia longiramus; assembly: GCA_006783055.1. Lineage (NCBI taxonomy): Eukaryota > Metazoa > Arthropoda > Malacostraca > Amphipoda > Talitridae > Trinorchestia > Trinorchestia longiramus. The sequence goes on from VCRD01007187.1 coordinate 6,534, forward strand.
GATTTTGAGGAAGGATATCGTTTACGAGACTGGAGTTAGATCTCGACGACCTGATGTTGATATCAGGATTTCTACTCATTATGTGAGTCAGTCACCTACCTTGTTCGGAAAGATATCCTTCGTCAAAATTTTCGAGAATCTAGTATCTATACTTGAACACGTCGTTGAAGAACTTCCTAATTTACTGTGGGGAGCACTAGATGTACTCGCAGTGCTCGAGGCTCATGGTCAGGTTCTGAACCAGATCACCAATCGTCTCGTCATGAACCGATACTGTCCTGGGTTTGGGAAGATGCTGGAGAACTTTGAAAGCCTCATCGAAACCTCGCAGCAAATCGTCGAGACTGACTTTTTGCCTACTCACCAGTCCAAAATGGATATGTTTGAGGGTGAGATTTCCAAGATATTGGGCCACTGTGATGGACTCTTCCAGTGGAACTCCAACGAAGAATTTTATTTTGGAATATCTGAAAAGTTTGTTGGGATCGTAGCTGTTACGGATTTTTTGCCGAAGACGGACCCTCCTGAAGTATGTTCGATCTGCATGGAGGCCCCTTTGGTTGAGACAACAAACTTCGGTATCCTCTCCGACTGCCGTCACGTGTTCTGCAGCCGGTGTTTCAGGAGGTGGTTCAGAAATAAGTGAGTAACTTTGAATAGAATTGTTTCTTTTCGTCCAAATCTTAAAAGATATGCAACTGAATGATACCCAGTTCCAAAATGGGAGTCTATGTGTGTGTTTTGCCATGGTTTCATAGACAATGTTTCGCTATATCAATTCGTTTCAATCCTTTGTATTTCATGACAGAGGTTTCAAGAAGTTTTAATCAATTACCATGATTTCATTAAATAATAGAACAAAACTTTATGGATTCAGGTATGTTACTCAATTGATTTTTATCATCAGCCCACAATCACAATTTAGTTCTACACAAAACATATTTATTTGTTGTCCAAAGATGCACATTCATCTTAATAAAATGTTTTTCAGTTGAAAGTAACGTAGTGTGAAGGCGCAAGTGTTAATTATTCACTACGCTGTTTTTCGCCTACAATTTTGAATGTACTATCGCACATTCATGTCCTGTGTCAAATTTCCCTAGATATTTAGTTATACTCTGAAAAAATGGGCAATTTAATCTATTGCGTTGTCATGTGTTCAATTGCAATAATTTTTTTCAGTTCGACCTGCCCTATGTGCCGTGAAGTCAGCATATGGATGAGCAGAGACCGCTACCTGGAACTCCAAGCTGATTTCCAGAAAGCTGCGCTTGAATAGCTTCATTTCTCTAATAATGTCCATCGAATTCTGAAAAAATCTCTCTTTTGTAATAGGTCAGTCTTTTACATGGAGGTCGACTGAACTCTGTACTAGTTACTTAGCAATAAATCTCATTAGAAAGCTGTTAGATATAAAGTGACCAACGACATATCCTAGTAAAGCAGCAACATTGTGAGTCTGTGATATTATACTTATACTATAGTGTTAAGTATATATATTCTTTCATGACGCTTTCTCTGTGATACTAAAAAATGAAGAGAGGCTAAGTTATAAACAAGGAATGATGCCCAGCTATTACGGACATTTCTTTGTGCTTAACAAAGCCAACTCCCATGATTTACCTGTAGTGGAGGTTTGTGGTCTAACCAAAAGAAGTTTGAAAGCGTGCGTGTGAGGTCAGCTAAGCCTCATTGCAAAATCACGGAGTCCCCCATTTCTTGCTGTCAGGTAGCTGTATTCCCACACCCTGCGAGGGCGAGGTGTCCTCAGAGCAACTTACTACTTCATCTAAGAAATTGCCGCAAGAACTTCGAAGCGGGCTTTTTCTGAACTTATTCCACTTCACTGTAGATTATGGAGAGTGTAGTATTAATTGGTTTGACTTTATTTCCTTGTCGATTATTGATGGTCGAGAGCTAATCCTACTGTGGGACACTCTGCTCATTTCGTATTTTTAGGCACCGGGCCACTGTAGGGATCCAGTTGCAATAGAACTTCTTGTTCATATCCCAGAGCACCGAAGCTCGGAAGGGAGCAAGTCACATTTCTAATGAGTCCATAGGTTTATCATATAGCCTTATTAGATGCATAGGTTGCTGTAATCGGGCTTAGTGACGTACACTTCTTCCCAGTCTAGACAAGGCACCCTTATGTGGCAGCGTTGCATCAGGACACTTTGTGTCAACATGTGTGGCCAGGAAGTTTCTTAGATATGTTATTTTTAATCGATATAACTGATTTGTGTAATAGACTCGAGGTTAAATGGAACCTTTTGTTGCATGTTTAGTTCTTTTTTAGAATTACCGTAGACCTTAAATCTAATTGACATTGTTATTCGTTGCATGTATAACTTGTAGGAATCATAATTTGAACGTAAATGGTTTCAGTTGACCAAATCCTGTTAACAAAAAGTTTTTCTGCATGAAGCTTTTCCAGTATTTTTCAATTTCAAATGACCATGTGGTTACTTACCTTAGTCTTCCCTTCTGACTATCACTGTCAATGAAAATTACCAGCTCAATAACAGGCATTTCCCTCATTCTATTCTACTCTTTTAGTTTTTTTCGGTTCCATACGCAGATTTCGTGTTTTTTTCAACTTCCACCAGTTACAGTTGTGTCCATTTAACAAACCAGTGTACATCACTCTCTATTATTTCCAATAATTATGCGTATTCAATCTTGCCTAATGTGATACTATGCGTTTGTGCGGATATGAAATTCTGAATCTCTGTATTGTTTTGTATTGTGACAAATATAATTTTACGGAAAATTGAATGCAAATTACATGTTCCAGATCAGTTATAGAAAAGAATATCTTAATAACATTAAAATCTGAACTATTCGAGCCAAATCTCATAAAAAAATGAATCTTTGCAAGGAGTAGAATATACTTTAAGAGGAAATACTGACAATAGGACTAGAAAAGTTTTGAAGCAATAAAAATAAGTGGAATTATAAAGTAGTGCTGTGAGATATAAACGCTTCATAATTTTAGCTGGTGTGCGCTTTTCAAATCATTGAGCTTAGGATTTCTCCTGAATTTCCTAGCACCTCAATTCATACCTTTGAACATCGGTGCGATTGGCATGCTCACAGGGACAACTAATGCGATGCTGTCAAATGGTCGAGTTTGGAAAAATCCGAACAGAAGACCTTTTCGATTCCTCGTTCTGTCACGCGTTGCGCATCTAAAATGCAGTGCTCGGTGGGTACAGCTCACGTACTGTGATGTGCAATGTGCAACTGAAGCTGTGATCAACATCACATGCTTTTCAGAAGTCCATCCATGATTTGGACCAAAAAGATCCCGATGTGAGTTCACGGCGGAAAAAAATGAGGAACCGCTCTTCGGAAAAGTGGGTGAAATCCTAAGCTCAATGACTTGAAAAGCGCGTACTATAAATATTATAAAGCTTTTATTCTTTGAGCCCTATTTTATGAGAGGTATTTTTAATGTGCGTTCAGACTTGATCCTAGTATTATTTTGAGGATTTCTGATTAAACTTGTTTCCCAATTCCCGCAGATATTTTATTTTCTGCGACTGTAGCCTCGGAAAGTCCGGATTATAAGGTTTTTAAGACTTTACTTCTATATAACCTTTCTGTTGAAAATTGTTATCAATTTTAAGCCCAAATTTCATGCTAAGAAAATCATTGGTAAAATATAGTTATTTCATGTGACTATGAAAATTTTCATTCCTTATATTCTATGACAGCTTCAGGTTATATCTGTGCACTGTCTAATGGAATAGGTAGAAACAATAATTTCTTTATTCACATCAAGAAATGATGATACTCCAAGTTCAGTATGGCTGTATCAATAAATAGAAAAACTTTATTAAGTATTTTTGTACCCTGACTCAAAATCTACTTCACGACAAGGATACTTTATTTCTTCAATAGAATGAACGGTAGCGATAGTGATTAATTTGGTTCCACAAAATATTCTGAAAATTATCATCATGCAATTCTAAGTATCATGGATTTAGGGGTAAACCCTATGCAATTTTACGTCAGAAATAACACAATTTCTTATCAATAATTTTCATCATAGTATACAACCTCAGTGTAAAGTGGATAAGACTATCATGCAAATGCAATAACATAATGTAAATTGTAGAGAAATTGCCAAAAAGTCGGACGAATCACGCTCGATACACAGTAGGTTGGAATCTTGAAGTACTGACACCACAACCGATCAAGTATACCCTTGTCAACTAGTTCTCCGTTTCTTATAATAATTTTCCAATTTTATGCCAAAGTCTTTAAGCTTAAAATTTGAAAAAATTCTCTTTGCGTTTTTATTCTAGAATCAGAAAAATTGAAAATAAAATTCATGTTAGTTAATGACCTCACCATGTGATGAATACGAATATGATAGCCGTGCAAAAAAATACAACAACAAATGGCAAAAAAATTTAAAAGCATGGTTATAGATACACGGAAAGGGTAAAAAATGGAATAGAATACCAGACTAAATTTTCCCCATGTGGGTGACTGTTGGTTTTCTATAAACGTGGCCTGAGTTAAGTTCTAATTTTTCAAAAATTTTCCTAATCAACAATGAACTCCTACAATTTTTCATATCCTGTTCATTTTTATACAGAAATCGAACTAGTTGTAAAATAATAATTCCCATCTTGATTGAGAGTCACAGTATGGGTTAAATTTCGTCTCGTAACAAAACACTAAGAAATAGTGGAGAATGAGCTAATAATATGCTAAAATACGTAACCACTAATGGATATCAGTTCTGCACTTTCAATTAAAAAACTGATAGAGAATGATTAAACATACAGGGCGCATTGGCCGTGATGCTGCTTTAATGAACAGATGTAAAATGATTTTGAAATTTAGGTACACATTTTTAATTTTTTAATCATGATGTAGGAAATTGAACATTATCATTGTATTTCTTCACAATCACCCATATGGAGGATATTCTTCTCCGGGATAAACAAACGGGTAGACTCTTTAATTGAGTAAGATAACTGATGAGAATTTTTTGAGCCGCGTACTGAAAAGAGTAGTGACAGCAATTACTATTTGAAGAAATTATAGTGCTTTTGATTAGAGGTGGTGCGGATATCCGCATCTGCATCCGTACCTTTTACTACGGATGTCATGCAGTTGTCTTAAATGATGCATCATTATAGTAAAACAGTCAAATTTTCTTCCATTTTCTAGGTAATTGGAACCCAATCAACTATACTTTATGCTGTGTTTTATAAATAAGTCTTGTAATGCTTATGTGTTGAATAGGATGAGGTTGAAAACTGATATGTGCTTGAGCAAGAGACAGACTGAGTGCAACAAGATTGAGCATGTATGTTTTGCTGGAATAGCTGTTTACATATGTTAGACAGATATTCTGAAATGAAAGAAGTTATTTGTTTATAAACTACTAGTAAAAGCAAAGTAAAAACACTTTCTGCGTCAGATGATGTGCTCTTACAGAACTGTGTTCGTACTCAAGCCTTTTGATGAGGTAGCCAAGAGCATCAATACTGCCTTTTCTTGTGTCTCTTGGACAATACCCTTAATTGCTGAATTTAAAATCATATTTCAGGAGAGCAGCACAAAACAAATCAAGGTGTTAAAGCCATGGAAGCAAAGCTTTTGTCAGGAATGAGTGCAAAGTTTACGAAATAACAGCTCAACGACCTGTATGCCACTGCAATCTTTCTGGCTCCGAGGTACAAGACAAAATTCTTGGAACTACAAGTGCATCAAAGTGTATGGCAAATTTGAACCATACGTGTGACGAAATAATAAACGAAGACCGATAAATAGGACCAGAACACACTAGAAAGAAAAGGAAAATATTGCAGACAGATGTACCTACGGCATCAGAAGCCTTGCAGACAGAATAACTCTTTTCAGATAGCGATACTGAAGAACTTTGCTGAATAGATATTTACAAAGAAATACCATAGTGATTGACAAGTATCAAATAATGAAACACATACAGATGTCAGAAGATTCTCTTCTTTGGTGTTGCACGAATGCTCAGTCATATCCTTCCCTTCATACACTTACTAGGACATACTTTGCCTGTCCCTCCAATAGTGTAGCCAGCAAGCTAAAATTTAGTAGAGCAAACATAATCTATGATGTGAAAAGATCCAGATTAGCTCCTGAACGACCACAGAAACTTATGTTTTTTAAATACAACTGGCCCATTATTAGCTACATGTATTAAATGTAAGTAAGTAGCAACCTTTCCCGAATGGGTGGTGGCAAGGGAAAGAGGTTGGTGGAGTGCATTTGAGTTGAGTCCTTGTCCTGCATCCTGGTAACACAGATGATGAAATCGTTCAACAATATTGCTTCTAAAATTGAGCTACTTGTGATAACTTTTCATTGCCCAGTTTAGAATAGAATAGAATAGAATGAGGCTATAGGAACGAACCTTCTGGCCCATTCTTGGGTCGGATAATTACTTCGATAATTATTCGGTTGTTTACCCAAGTCCCATGCCGTAATTCTAGCTGCGTCAACCATGTCGGCAGCGGGATTCGAACCTGGGTCTTTCCGCTCGCAAGCAGACTCGCTCACCAGTCGACCAAGCTGGTTACACCAGTCGACCAAGCTGGTTCACCAGTCGACCAAGCTGGTTACACCAGTCGACCAAGCTGGTTTCACCAGTCGACCAAGCTGGTTACACCAGTCGACCAAGCTGGTTACACCAGTCGACCAAGCTGGTTACACCAGTCGACCAAGCTGGTTTCACCAGTCGACCAAGCTGGTTGCACCAGTCGACCAAGCTGGTTTCACCAGTCGACCAAGCTGGTTACACCAGTCGACCAAGCTGGTTACCAGTCGACCAAGCTGGTTACACCAGTCGACCAAGCTGGTTTCATTGAGGAGCTCGCTAAATTACTAAACTTCTTCATTCATTAGATGAAACCATTGAAGAAATAATTCTTTCCGTTATTATAACTATATACATCCATTATCTCAGGCTGAAACTCATTGTTATACCTCGGTATACAAAAGACAGGACATCTGCATTTGCATCCGGGGATTCTGTAGTTCGAACTCTGCATCTGTATCTGCAGACGTTGAAAATTTCACATCCGGACCATCTCTACTTTTGATAACGAAACTGAAATTATTCAAAACAACAAGCCTTATAAAAAAGAAGAGTGTAGTAAAAGGAGTGCTGGCGCTGCTCGTTATATTTAATGTTTCAATATGGTACATCCGAAAGTAGAGCTGGTTTTAAACAAAATACGCTCCCCATGAGAACAAATGCACTTGCAAACAGTGTACTGGAACGGAACCTGTTCGTAAGTAGTAGAATGCATGCATTATGCTAGTAAAATGGCTAACGCTAATTACTTAGTAATTTATTCGCAATCAAACCTTGCTTCTCTGAACTTTTTAATAAGTTGAAAATATTGGCTGTGTATTGACCCTTTTTACCTTAAGGCGGCTACTATAAACATGTGTACGTAGGTCTCTTTACACCGCTTCATTCCTGGTGATCTGACAATTACCTTCAAAATCTTTCCCAGAATTTGCCACCCATGCACATTGACTGTGTAGTTAATTGAAATTTGATACAACCCGTCCCCCGGTGAATTTCTCTTAAAATAAATGTTGTTAATAGAAACATAACCAATGATTTGAAAAATATGTCAATAGCGTGAGAAACAGAAGTGATTGATGAATTAGAATTGACGAGTTTTGGCTCCGTTGTCTCATTCTAAATGTGTTACTCATAGTTGTTCTCCTGGTTTATTGGACACTGTTGACAGCATCGCAATACGTGCCCATTACCCATATTCATAAAGAGGAATTTAAAGACATTATATGGACTGGTGCCTACGTCTAATTCTATGTAGTTTTGTCACTCTGAATGAGTCGTCCAAATATACAACAAATACAACGTTAGCTACATGTTATATCCAGTTTAATCAATATTTAATTTTTAAATTTCATAATGCGAACGTCCGAAATATGTCAAAACCATGAACCATGTAGACATTAACAAGCAAAAGATATCATAAACTATGTGTGTCATTTAAACCTTAATTGAGTCAGCGTAATTATCTAACACATACTCCATAAAGATCTCTTTCTATATGTTAGCTGGCATTGTCTCATTTTTTGCATTCGACACCCAGAGTAGGAGTCATCTATCAGTATACGCCAGGTTGGGAGTCGTCAGAGAGTACTGGGAGTACTATCATGGGTCTCAGTTGCATTGCAGCTGATAGTGCTAATAATCTCTTGATGAGGGCAGTCAGTACGGAAGCAGCAGATGCTTTCTAAGAGGTGCATGTTCGTTAATCTATGTGGAAGACAGATGGAACTAGTGCATCCGGGCCAAATACTGCAGGCTCAGTTGTACTTGTCGGAGCCAAAGAGGAGGCTCTCAGCTCTCCAAACACAAGCTATTCGTAGGGAAAGTTCAGAAAGCACCACAGCAAAACCCGATAGCAACATTGTGGACTGCGTTCATATTTAATAACGAGATATCGTCTGCATATTGGTAAATAACTAAATCACTAGATGGTACCCGTGGAAATTTCCTGGCTTACATCCATTCTGGCTGTGGTTCTGGGTTACAGCAAGGTCGTAGAATATTCATGTGA
>VCRD01007189.1:7066-22707 GCA_006783055.1 Trinorchestia longiramus
TAGCACTCTTCGGCGTTTTTGTTGTTCATGAGTACTTCATAGTTATAGCTGCCAAGCTCTTCTTTCATTAGTTCGAAGTTTGCTCATTTGTAGTCGAGGACTTGTTTATGTTGAGTCCTTGTGTTAGGGTCTTGTACTTCGAGAGAGAAGTCTATCATCTGGTGGTCACCGATCTTGTCCGTAACTTCTAGGCCGTTTATACTGAGGTCAGTAGTCGTCATGACGAGGTCAAGAATGTTGTTTCCTCTAGTTAGCTGAATGGTACTAGATGCCTGAATGGTACTAGAAGTACCTACCATTCAGAGTGGGACTAAACTTAGGTTACCACAGTACCATTAAGTGTGAGACTAGAATTAGATGAAGACTATCAATGAAATTAGCTATAGGATTGCATTGATTTTACATCGACCCACAACATGTATACGTGCCATTTCCGTGGGTTGTCGAAGTAATAAATGCTGCTAAACTAAATCGTTGTGTTTGTTCTTTTCTGACATAGGCCTCACTGATGAATAACGTGCCATTACATGTTAGGAGGTTTGGATCTCTCCAATTTGCGACGACTGTGGCATGGTAAATAATTTGTTGCATTTTGGTTAACGTAAAAGTGTGTGTAGGTTTACCATGAAAAATTAAATTTGAAAGCTCCTAAATCTCATTAATTCATGCATTAAATATGCAGACACAGGTCGTATCACCACACCTACATGTTTCCCACACAAACAAGGAAGAAACTTCATGTTCAAAAGTGTATATGGTTCGTATGGTTTACAAAAAGCGCCCAGCGTAGCAGCTGCAGGACATGTTTCTAGTTCGCCGATAGTCAGGCACAAACAGACCACGGCAGCTACGGGTTTCGAACCCGGGTCTTCAAGCGGGTACGCTCACCAGTCGACCAATCTGGCGGCACACTATGTATACCATTAATTTCACCATTTCACAGCGCATTCATATTTTCTACAGCTCATATTTTCATTACGGGTTTCATAACCAGTTTTGGGGCAAACCATCGGGTGGACCCTGGTTTCATCTGACAGCACTCGCTTGGACCAGCACTCACCATCTGTCACACAGAAGGAGTTGCAGTTCGGAGTTGCATCACACCAGGATCCGCAGTACATCAGGAGCAAGAAGGGCCTAGCCACGATCTTGGCGGGAACGGGAACGCTGGAATTGACTTCGCACTGAAAGTGCGGAGCTGCGTTCGGTTCCAACTGGAGGCACAAATATGTAAGAAATCATTACTATCAGTAGCCTACACAAGCTTGTTTTATATCATAGATACTCAATGCAGGCAGTTGTGCCCAGCAGCTTCTGAGGGCAGTTAGGACTGGAACACAACGACACCCGCACACCCACACACCCACACACCCATACCCACACACCCTCGTGTAGTGATTCTGTCTGACGAGGGCCAGTGCAACCGTCACCAACACAGCGCACCACGGCAGTACCGCCAGACGCATGATGTTTGCTTGTGTTGCCGCAGGTGTGCGTTGTCGTACTGTAATGAAAGTAATGATACATTAATAGGTTTACATATTTCAGGCGATATATGAGGTATATGTAGTAGGTGTATGTATCATAGGAGGTATCAAGTGTGGAGCGATGGAGCACCGTATACTCACAAAAATAAACAATTAACCGAGAGGCGTGTGGACCACGAACCGCTGAGATACGTGTACTCTATCTCGTGTGTATCCCAAAAGTATCACTGTGTGTCTCGGCTCATGGAGTTTCATGTGTCTTATGGAAGTGTCGGGACACGTGGGGAGTTGTATCTTGCCGGTTGGGCTGGGGAAAGCATAAACAAATTGAAAAGCAGCACGAATATAGGCCAGTCACGGTGTATGCTTGGGTAGCTAAAGCAAATGTCAAACACGAGTAGATTTACTGAAGAGACCTTGTGACTCTCAAGAATTACGCAGTCCTGTAACTTGCAAGTTGATCGCAGAGTGGGCGGAGTATATCACAAACGTTTAAAAACCTACTTCATACTATTGGACAAAGAGGGAAATTGGAAATGAAAAAGATAGGTGGGAGGAGCAAAGCTCATGTAAAAACGGTACGAAGGATAGAGAGGGACTTGCTAACTAAACCTCAGCAGCGATGTAGGCTATTGGAGCTAGAGCGATATCTAGGGTCTAGGGCAGTGTTTCTCAAACTTTGGAATTTGCGGAACATTTATCAACCATTGAAAATGTTGCGGCACACATACCGCAAACGTACTGTGAACTATGGAAAATTATTATACTATAGCTACATTTTAAAAGATCTTAACCTAAAAGCGAAAAATTTTAAATTTTAATAACAAAACTTACCTTTTAATTTGGTTTAAAATTTCTAGTGCTGGTTGTTTCCACTTGCCGTTAATGGCGTGAAACGTGTGCTTGGTGCTGTTTTACAACCTCTTCAATGCTTGGGCGTACATGGGATAAGCACACTCGGATTTCTTCCTCAGTGGAGCGTAGTCTTTCTCTCTTTTGTATTTTTATATTATGCAATGTAGAGAACCCTAATTCACAGAAATAAGAAATGGAAAATTGCAAGAGGACTGCCAGAGCTTTATCTGATAAGGCTGAATATTCTTTTTGTGTGGAAATCCAAAAGGTGTCGATAGGGACTGCAGAATGTTTTATTTTCAAGCTGCGGTCACTTGAAATGCTTTCTAATTCTTCTTCTTCATGTAATTGAAGTTCTTCATTAGGAGATATATCAATGAACGGATTTCGAATCCAGTCGTACTTCTCTGTGTTCAATGACGAAAAATAATAGTTAATGCTTTCTCCGAGTGTAGACAAATGTTTTACTATAATAGGGATCATTTTCTTTTTGTAAAAGCTACGCATTGTAGGAAACATATCAGTTTTCCCTTTTTCGACTCTGACTTTCCAAATATCAATTTTCTTCTTGAGAGATACCAATTTATCCGTTGAGGTGAGGATATTTTCATTTCGGCCTTGCATGCCACTATTAACCGTATTAAGATGACAGAATATATCTGTCACATGTTCCATTTTAGACATCCGAAAATCAAATTTGAAATCTTTACAAAATCATTCACTCTTTTTCAACAAAAAATGCAATCAATTCATTGTGTAAATCATGAACACGAGCTAAAACTTTACCTTTCGATAGCCATCGAACTTCGGTATGCATAAGTAACCGAACATGTTTAGAATCCATGTCTTTGCACAATGCTTCAAACACCATCGACTTCAATGGCTTACTTTTAATGTAATTGACTATTTCAATAATTTGCTGCAACACTTCCTTCAAATCTTTCTGTGATACTTTCGACACTAGAACTTCTCGATGTAAAAAGCAATGTGTACGAATGACTTCTATATTTTCTTTCTGTACTAGTGAAGCGAAGCCTTTAATACTGCCAACCATACATGGTGCTCCATCTGTGCAAATGCCAACGCAAGACTTCCAGCTCAAATTAACTTTTTCAAGATAGCTTGTCACAACATCAAAAATATCCTGACCTCTACAAGTTGTTTGCATCTCCTTACAGCACAAAAACTGATTGATGATTTCATCTCCATGAATGAAACGCACAAATACAAGCAACTGAGCACAGTTGCATATGTCAGTCGATTCATCAACTATTAAGGCAAATTTTGATACTTTCATTAAGATCTGTGCTTTAGTTTCAATATTCGTTGATAAATCTGAAATTCTCTTTCTTATTGTATCATTTCATAGAAGTATTTTGTTTATTTCTGTTTCAGCTTCTTCTCCTAACATGCATTTAACCATCTTCCCACCAGCGGACAAAATAATTGACTCAGCAAGAGTATGAGTTTTAGATTTCATTGCTATCAGTTCTGCCACTTCGATGAAAGCAAGTTGAACTCTTTCTGATGTGTTCAAAGTTGTTTGGAAAAGGTTTTGTTGCTTTGTTTGCTGATCTAACAATCTTTGAAAATAGCTTACATCTTTAAATTTTAGATAGGAATGTTTAGTAGTAAAATGTCTTTCTAATTTCCCTGGCACCATCGATTCATTGGACAACGTATCACCACAAGCAACACAATGGACTTGGTTCCTAACTGATCCAGTCCAAGAAAATCCTAACTGCAAATATTTATCCCTGTATCTTTGGTCGTGGTCAACTTTAGTTTTTTTCGCACTAGAGTTGACGGGTTTTGTCATTTGCTTGCTGTTAGTGGACTCACAATCGTCACTTAGCACTTTTCTTTTTATGAGCTTATCCATTGTTGTTGACAGGGGGAGTTATATTATAAAAGTGTTAACACACACTGTCACTCACGTATTTCATAACAGGCAGTGATAAACTAATTAGGTGGCAGCACAGTGGTGACAGTCACGCCGCTGTGCTAGCTCTCAAATTGTTTCATTCAGCTTTAAAATATGGTAGAAGAAACATTGAAAATTTTTCAAACTTGCGGTATTCATAATATATGGCTTATATGCAGATAAAAGCACTTCGTTGAATTGACTTATCGTCTAATTCTCCTCGATAGTTAGGTGTAATGATGGCAAACAAGTAATATTAATTTGATCAAAGTTAAACGAAAATTATTAACATGACATGAACGAAAAGCTCATACGTTGAAGTAAATGTAGTTCTCTATTTGTTCCCGAGATAAAGGTTATAATTGAATGCGTTTCATATAATTATGATAATGAAGTGCCATACTGAGTTCCACAATATTTTGCAATAACTACGGTACAATTTAGTGTTCGTGGCACTCATTGCAGTGCTTAACCTGAACTTTTAACTCACTAAAATTTAACATTTTGAATAATATTATACATTCTTCGGGATTTGCGAGGAAATTAGTTTTAAACTTTATGAAAAGCATACGTAGATTTTTGTGATGTCTTCTTGTTTCGCGGTACACTAGTGTGCCGTGGCACCGTGTTTGAGAAACACTGGTCTAGGGGCACAGGTGGAGCAGGTGTAGAAGTGATTAAGGGGAAATCAAATGAAAATTATCACGCAGATGAATGAAGTAAAACTTATATGTGTATTTAACCGTGTGTGTTGAGGGAAAGTCACTGTACAATGTCAAGATACCGAGGAGGTTTATGGAGCTGGGAACAGCGTCACGACGCGAGTCCAAGTAGTCCATTACTTGTGGGGAATGCAGTTGAATTTAGGGGAGTCCATTACTTGTAGGAAATGCAGTTGAATTTAGGGGAGTCCATTTCTTGTGGGGAATGCAGTTGAATTTAGGGGAGTCCATTACTTGTGGGGAATGCAATTGAATTTAGGGGGCACCGTGATAAGGGAGAAATTATTGGTGTTGTTTAAGGCGTTGTATTGTGAGTGTTAATCATCGTAGCCCATCATCTGCACAGAATCTCCAGTGTAGGGCAAGTTCTGAGATTAGTGTTGTCATTGTAATTGAGATTAGCGGCAGGATAAATCTCGTAATTTGATGTGAACGCCCGTTGATTTAAATTAAACTGATCCGTGCGCACACTGGACTATATAGTAACTAAGCATGCAATTGATCTGTTAATGGTGCACTGTTTAATAGGACATCATGTTGTAGTTCATGTGCCAAAATATGGTAGATGGCTAGCATTTCCAATCCCGTGTTTATTAGAATAACATGTATTAAATGCCTGCAGGACAATAGGATTAAAGGCCCTGCAAATGGATGGCCTCAGGCTCGTGCCACTCAAAACATTAATTGAAAGTCGACAAAAAAAATTAATCCAAACTTTGCCAGTCAAACGTGAACCAGTGTTGAGTTCTGAAATTAATTTGCGACAATTTCTGGGGAAACCTTAATCAGGCTGGGGAGTATGTCAGAGTGCGGGGAGGGAGGGGGGAAGGGGGGGAAAGGGGGAAGGGGTCATCCTAACCGCCCATTAATCTGCCCCTCCAGAAAAGACGCCCCAGAGTGTGCAAGGAGACGTGAATTACGCAAATGTTCACTTAGAAGCAAAATAAAAAGAAAGAAACTGTTTCCTACAATGTATACCGCGCGCATACAGTCAGTTCTTTATTATGACATTTAAAAGCTAGTCATTATGCTTCCAATGCAGCGACTCGGACCCGTTCTGTGTTCTTCTGCTTGTGTTTAAGTGTAGAGGAAACATGTATGAATGTGTTAGAGGAAGTAGGGCTTGTGGTTAAGTATAGAACAAACATGTATGAATGTGTTAAAGGAAGTAGTGCTTGTGGTTAAGTATAGCACAAACATGTATAAATGTGTTGGAGGAAGTATTTCTTCTGTTTAATTATATAGAAAACATGTATAAATGTCCTGGAAAAAGTATTTCTTCTGTTTAAGTATAAAGAAAACATGTATAAATGTGTTGGAGGAATGTGGAATTATGTTGCAGTACCTAGCATAATGTTTGGCATGAATGTTATGGCATGGAAAGGAGGATCAATTGAAAAGTTAGTAGTAGTGCAGAATAGGGTCGACAAAACTGGACTGTGAACAATTCCATAATGTTAAAGTTTAGCGACACTCAATATTATCGTTTAAAAGTATTCCCGCTTATTTATTCATTACTTCGTTTTAATTATTTTGCTTCACAAAATAAGTAAAAGAAACAAAGGACGAAAAGGTTTGTTTAAATGCTAGACCAGTGAACTAATGAGCTGAAATGAACAACTTTCAATGAATGAGAAATTCTGTCATGACATGTGTAATTTATCTGACTGTCAATGAAGTGTTGAGTAATGGTGATCTTTATAATAAATACTACAACTAGGCCAGTATCCCACTATATAATAGACAGTGTATCCCAATCTCTCTCTCTCTGTATCTGTGTGTGTCCGTGGCATTACTTGCTATCTATTACTGAAGAGAAATTCTTGAACTGAAATCAGAACGGGTATGCATGTATTACAAGCATTGTATTGTGGATACCAAAGGCACCGGATCACTAAAAAATACTCAATTTTTTGTTATTAGTTCTCTTCTCATACACGGTCATGTTATTGGTTGGAAAAGATACAGAATTGAAGTTCTGTATATATTCATGAAAAATATGCAATTGACGAACAATAACTTGTCAGACTTTAATTTATTCATTCGTATAATAATTTCAAATTAGTTAAATCTAAACTGTAGAATTTATACGGGAACTATCTTTTCTGAAAATAAAGCTCGTAAGTTGTATGAACTCTAATGTATATTTTATTTATGGACATTCTATCATAAACTAGAACATAGCTAAGCCTCCACGCCACCAGTAACAGGAAGACTGACACCAAGAACAACTACAGACTTCCACAAAACAATCTTTATTTCCAATCAAGAACACAGTACATAGACATTTAGTACATTGGTTTTTGAAATTCTTAAGGTTAACATTCTTAGAGTAAGGATGATGGTGAGCTCCATGCGACGATCCTGGGATGTGTCCATGGGCGATGAGTTGAGGTCTTACCGATAAGTGCGAGCTCACGGCGTGAAACGAGAAACAGCTCGTATTCATTGCCGGGTTTCGAACCCGCAGAAGTCTTTCTGCACAAGCAGAGACCCGATATAGAACACGGGCCGCAGACCACTCGACTACGGTGGCTGTCGAGTAGTTCATTTACTATCCACTAAAATTCTGGCAGACTTTCTAACAGACAGCACTGCAGCAATCCGCATTGCATTCACTGGGCAGCCCCAGTATTATACCGTGTGATTTTTGAATGTGTTCACATCAAACATCAAGGGTAAACCGATACAAACATGGTTTGATTGCAATCATACACAGGCACCAGGAGTTAGGGACGTACAATCAGTACGTTTTATTACTGAGGGTTCCTAATCCAATATTTGTCCAGACGATTTTTGAATGTGTTCAGATCAGATATTATGATTGCAATCACACACAGGCACCAGGAGTTAGGGACGTACAATCAGTACAGGGACCTCTACACAAGCACCTCCTCAACCAGAGGAGTTTTGGGACGTTCTGTGCAGCGACTTTGCTTCATTTACTAAATAGCGCAAAAAGCCTCTGGCAGCAGCGGTAATGTAATGCATCTCTTGTACTTGCCAGCGTTTGCACAAGAAATAACTAGCAGTAAACACACGTCAAATCACCAGGTCATTGACGCTCCATCGGTCAATTCATCAAAGAAATTAGAGGTTCCAGTGACCGCCGGTCACGGAAAGAGTGACGGACGGTAAAAATTTAAGACATTGTGTTTCTAATTAACTTTTCTGGTGCAAGTACAGGCCCCGTCAGTCATCTGTCTTACATTACTAACACAAAATCCAAGAAAGTAATAGAAACTTTTGTGTGCCCGACATTCTTCCCCGGCGTACAGTGACTTCTGTTAGATTTTCGCCTTGCCCTACAGGGTGCGGCAACATAATTTCCTGTTTTGCCTCTCAAAAAGTGATGAAAAAAGGAAGTTCTGTAGCTGTCCCATGTATATAGAAATATTTTAAGCAATGGACGGTAATTTGTATAATTGGAAGAAAGTTGCTTGGTTTCTGCAGTTCATTGCAGTCTTACAAAATTCGATGAAACTGCAGGGTGATTGTGGTGAATATTAGCTAATTAGAAAAAAGTACCTTTCGTTTCAGCAAACTTTTTGGTTTTCATTTGGCAAACGAACGCAATTCTTGTTATTTTATTTGTTATGTACCTTCACTTACATCAGTAAGTTTGCAATTTAGATATTTCATGAATCTATAGTATACTCAATTTATGCGTCCATCTTATTATGTATTGATGAGCATAGTCATAATTCCATTATATAATAATAATACACAGTTGGTTGAATGCTTGCTTGGTCCGTGTCTCTGTGACGCTCTTAAGGATTTAGATAGGAGGAAATTCCACTATATAATAATACAGAGTTTGTTGCTTGCTTGGTCCGTGTCTCTGTGACGCTCTTAAGGATTTAGATAGGAGGAAATTCGGTAGGGTATACATGTATTGTAAGCATTGTATTGTGGATACCAAAGGCACATCCTTCAATGTGGAAACTCCTTCGCAAAGCCCGCGTCCACTGGCAAACCAAACCAAAAACTTACCAAAAAACCCGGGAATTTTCACATGTGGGTCTACTAATCTCCGTATATAATCAACTATGTATCTCCATCATACTGTATCTGTGTGTGTGTCCGTGGCATTACTTGCTATCTATTACTGAAGAGAAATTCTTGAACTGAAATCAGAACGGGTATGCATGTATTACAAGCATTGTATTGTGGATACCAAAGGCACCGGATCACTATAAAACACGCCATTTGTTCCCTTATTAACTTTCTTCTCTTACACGGCCATCTTATCCGCACCTAACATACACAATTACAGTTCTCTATGCATTTATGAAAAATATTTAGATTCTGATGGTACCACGGGTGAAGTTAAGGAATGTATATATCTTATAGATCGTCAATTTTGTCACTTTAAAATCAAGGAATTTCAACGGGTACTATCTGGGCCATCGGTAGGAAAGATACAGGATGGAAATTATGTATATATTAATGAAAAGTATTCATTTGACCCTTTACTGCCTGAATCAATTTTAGCAGTTCACTCCTTCTGCACTGGTGTTGCAGCTAGAAACTAGCACTGAAACTAGAAACTAGTACTGAAACTAGAAACTTGCACTGAAACTAGAAACTAGTACTGAAACTAGAAACTAGCACTGAAACTAGAAACTAGTACTGAAACTAGAAACTAGTACTGAAACTAGAAACTAGCACTGAAACTAGAAACTAGCACTGAAACTAGAAACTAGCACTGAAACTAGAAACTAGCACTGAAACTAGAAACTAGCACTGAAACTAGAAACTAGTACTGAAACTAGAAACTAGTACTGAAACTAGAAACTAGTACTGAAACTAGAAACTAGTACTGAAACTAGAAACTAGTACTGAAACTAGAAACTAGTACTGAAACTAGAAACTAGTACTGAAACAAGAAACTAATACTGAAACTGGAAACTAGTACTGAAACTAGAAACTAGTACTGAAACTAGAAACTAGTACTGAAACTAGAAACTAGCACTGAAACTAGAAACTAATACTGAAACTAGAAACTAGTACTGAAACTAAAAACTACTACTGAAACTAGAAACTAGTACTGAAACTAGACACTAGCACTGAAACTAGAAACTACTACTGAAACTAGAAACTAGTACTGAAACTAGAAACTAGTACTGTAACTAGAAACTAGTACTGTAACTAGAAACTTGTACTGAAACTAGAAACTAGTACTGTAACTAGAAACTAGTACTGAAACTAGAAACTAGTACAGAAACTAGAAACTAGTACTGAAACTAGAAACTAATACTGAAGCTAGAAACTAGTACTGAAACTAGAAACTAGTACTGAAACTAGAAACTAGCACTGTAACTAGAAACTTGTACTGAAACTAGAAACTACTACTGAAACTAGAAACTAGCACTGAAACTAGAAACTAGTACTGTAACTAGAAACTAGCACTGTAACTAGAAACTTGTACTGAAACTAGAAACTAGTACTGTAACTAGAAACTAGCACTTGGCTGACCATAAACACAACCTGTTCCGTACTTGTGACACTCGTTTACTAGACTATGTTTTTAATTACAGGCGCTACAAGCATTGCTTTTCCCTGTGACGTATTCGTAACAGTCAGAAGTCAAGGGTTAAAACCTAATAATTCGTAGTAAATTTTTAACACGTTTATCACAATAATAATTAGAAATAAGTCAAATAAGTCATTTATACCTATAATAATTAGAAGTAAGTCAAATAAGTCATTTATACCTATAATAATTAGAAATAAGTCATTTATCTCTATAATAATTAGAAATGTCAAATAAGTCATTTATCTCTATAATAATTAGAAATAAGTCGAATAAGTCATTTATCTCTTTAATAATTAGAAGTAAGTCAAATAAGTCATTTATATCTATAATAATTAGAAAAAAGTCAAATAAGTCATTTATATCTATAATAATTAGAAAAAAAGTCAAATAAGTCATTTATATCTATAATAATTAGAAATAAGTCAAATAAGTCATTTATATCTATAATAATTAGAAATAAGTCAAATAAGTCATTTATCTCTATAATAATTAGAAATAAGTCAAATAAGTCATTTATCTCTATAATAATTAGAAATAAGTCAAATAAGTCATTTATTTCTATAATAATTAGAAATAAGTCAAATAAGTCATTTATCTCTATAATAATTAGAAATGAGTCAAATCTAGATCGTGGAATTTCCACGGGAACTGTCTGGCATGTGTAGATTTCTATAATATAATGTCAATATAAGAACCTAGCTGGGAATTGATCCCGTTTATTAATATGCATAGATTTAACAGCTAAAACAATTGTGTTATAGTATATAAATTTAGGCTTGTTAACCCTCAACATGCATGTTAAAATTTATATCGAATTCCCACATGAAATAAACTTTGGTATGCAAACTTTTAATCAAAAAGAAAAGTCCATTGTGCGAAAATTGGGGTATTTTTCGTGATCAACGCACGAATATTGGCTTATAGACGATGTTTGGCAGAATTTTAATTCGTTTCGAAAATAATAAGATCTAAAAATAAATTTTTTGAAAAAAAATCCCAGTTTTTTACATGAACTGACCAATAATTAAATAGGAAACACGTTAGAGCAGAAATTTCCGTTTAGAATAGCTAGGAAAGCAATATTTTTCACTTGATTTGAGCGCACTTTTCACTAAAACTAAAATTCTGCATTATTAAAGACAGTTGACCTATTTATTACAAGCTATTTATTAATAACGTCACTATTACCTGCTTCTATTTAATTCACTGAACGAAAGTCAAGAAAGTCTACGGACATTACATCTAACATTCAAGTATCTCGACCTGGAAAAAACTCTACGGATTTTACAACAAACATTTAATTAACCACCTAGTCGCCTAGGGTAACAATTTTTATTTATCTATGATATAACATGACAGTTAACTGATAAACTTATCTTCTATCAATTGTTTAATTTTACTACTGCATAAAAAAGTCATGAATATGTGGAGCTTTCATCTGGATTTGGTGTACGTTTGAATCAGAGATAGTGGCGCGAAAACTGTATTGTTTTTCCGTGATATTTACTAGGCATTTCCCCTGAAAATTCCACGGTTTAGATTTGACTATTAGCATAGTATAGTAAAATTCTACGAATAGTATTACATGTATAAAACTTATTCATTAATTAAATGTCAAATTAGAAATAAATCAAACTAATACTCTGGAATAAATAATTAAATGTTTGTTTTAAAATCCGTAGAAATAAATCCGTATATATATATATATAATATACAGTGACCACCGTGAAATAACGTGAACCATTTCTGCACATTTGAAAATGAACATTAATACCCCGTAGATTTTATTTATTAATGTTTTCAGAAAATGTGAAGTTTGTTGACGCAGCCCGCTGTGGTTGCTGTGGTTGCTGTGTGGTTGCTGTGTGGCTGCTGTGTGGTTGCTGTGTGGTTGCTGTGGTTGCTGTGTGGCTGCTGTGTGGTTGCTGTGTGGTTGCTGTGTGGTTGCTGTGTGGTTGCTGTGTGGGTACACTCGTATTATGTAGTCATATTGATTTACCGACCGAAATTAACGCGTTCTAGCGGCATCACGGCTTATAACTAAAAAATGTATGTAGTATTTAATTTCATAGATCCTTATCGTCATCACTTTCAAACCAAGGAATGTCAGCGGGGACTATCTGTGCCATGTTATCGGTAGTTAAGATGCAGAAAGGAAATTCTGAATGAAATTAAGAAAAAGTATTAATTTCAAACACAAAGATTCGTTGTAAAACTTTAACGTATTCATCTTTAAAATAATTTCAAATTAGTTAAATCTAAATCGTGGAATTTTCACGGGAATTGTCTCTTATCACATAAATTTATGCAACACAACGCCCGATTTGAGCATGAGAAATTACATCCAAAATGGATTTATAATAAAATTCTGAAAATAAAACTTTAATCACATGTAAGTAAAAGTTCGTACGTGAAAGCAATAAGTGATATTATAATATGTATGTTCATCAATGGGGTAAATTGAATGTTTAATGCGTATTATTCATTGTTACCCAACAATTGTTAAACAACTTTTATTTTCATTCATTCCAAAGCTTGGAAAATCGCCAAGAAAGTAATTAATTAATTATTAATTTGAAAATAGCAGATATTGCGTAATCTAAGTGTCTTTCCTACTTCTTTTAATATATAAAGTTCATATGCGACCATCAATCATATAAATAATTCCATTGGATCGAAATAAACTTAGTACCTAAATTTAACCTATTCTAACACGCACCAAATCTTTATGAATGTTCTTCATATTCATGAAAATTGACAGAATTCTTTAAATTCCTACTTATTCATGACTTTCCTACACTAAAATAAAAATTAAACACTTTATATGAAACTTATTTATCAGTTAAATGTCAAATTAGAGACAGATCAAAATTGTTCGCCTTGGCAAGATAGTTAAATGTTTCTTGTAAAACCCGTAGAGTTTTTTATTTTATTTTGCCAGCCATTTACCATTTCAAACATTTATTCTTTGAAATAGTAAAGAGACTTTATGGACACCCTGTACAATATGTGCAGCAGGGTGTCCACAAAGTCTCTTTACCATTTCAAACATTTATTCATTGAAATAGTAAAGAGACTTTATGGACACCCTGTACAATATGTGCAACAGGGTGTCCATAAAGTCTCTTTACCATTTCAAACATTTATTCTTCGAAATAGTAAAGAGACTTTATGGACACCCTGTACAATATGTACTACAGGGTGTCCATAAAGTTTCTTTACCATTTCAAAGATTTATTACTAATGTAATTGACAAGATATTTTATTGAGGTGTGTTTTATTGTATTGAGTGTTTATTAAAGTTTTTTTTCATTTTTTGCATTTGTGTGTTTCAGGGATCCTGTTTGTGAAAAAGGTGCTGTTCAGACTTTATGAGAGATTTTTATAAGGGACTTTATGAGAAACTTTTATAAGACTTTATGGACACCCTGAACTTAAATTTCATCTGTAAAGTCCGTAGACTTTCTTGACTTTTGTTCAGTGAATTAAATAGATGCAGGTAATAGTGACGTTAATAATAAATAGCTTGTAGTAAATAGGTCAAATGTCTTTAATAATGCAGAATTTTATTCTTAATATAAAGTGCGCCCAAATAAAGTGAAAAATATTTGTGTGTTATTGTGCACGTTTTGTGTTA
The DNA here is from genome assembly GCA_006783055.1 of Trinorchestia longiramus. Classification (NCBI taxonomy): domain Eukaryota; kingdom Metazoa; phylum Arthropoda; class Malacostraca; order Amphipoda; family Talitridae; genus Trinorchestia; species Trinorchestia longiramus. The sequence goes on from VCRD01007189.1 coordinate 21,231, forward strand.
TTGTGTACGTGTTGTGTGTTATTGTGTACGTGTTGTGTGTTGTTGTGTACGTGTTGTTGCGTACTAGTGCAATGCCCGTTAATAATTTGTTCCCAAACGAATCCGTTTTGGGCTTGGGAAGAGAATCAGTTTTCTATCGGACGAACAACGTCTTTCTTGCTGTCGAAGTCTTGCTGCTTCTCTCTTACGGTTGGACACGTTTCTGTCCATGTTGGCCATTTTTGCCGGAATTTTATTCTGAAATATCCTCTATTATCTCTTTGAAGCTTTTCAAGAAAATCGCAATTCCGAAAACAATAACTCAATTTCCAAAATCTTTGGCCTTATACTAAGTGGTAGCCAGGTTACTGGTCAAACTAATTTAAAACATTTTTTTCGCATTATCAATTAAAAATATCAAAGCATCATGATGAATTTTAACAGAAAAAGGTCAAAAGAAAATTTCTTTTTGTAGAAATGACCTGATTGTGTATTCTGGATACCATAATGCAAGTGAAAGGGAATTGAATTGCCACAGAAAAATAATGCAATCGAATGATTTCTTGTATTTCTTGAGCTTTATCCTTGTTGCTATCAAAGCTATCGATTAGAAGAGTGTGACACACGGACAGACGGACGGACGCGGCTCTTATTATAGTATAGAATAGACGAAAGTCTTAAAGATTTACGACGAATTATTGTATTTTGAATGAATATTTTTTATTAATGAATACAGAACTACCATTCAGTATTTTATCTAATGACAACACGGCCCAGATAGTACCCGTTAAAATGTTTTGGTTTTAAAGTGATATCATTAATGATTTTTGAAACAAAATACGCTTCTCAGTTTTGCCCGTGGTACCATCAAAATCAAAATATTTTTCATGAATATATGCAGGAATTTCATTCTTTATCATAACTAAGGATAAGATGGCCATGTAAGAGAAGAAAGTTAATAAGGGAACAAATGGCGTGTTTTATAGTGATCCGGTGCCTTTGGTATCCACAATACAATGCTTGTAATACATGCATACCCGTTCTGATTTCAGTTCAAGAATTTCTCTTCAGTAATAGATAGCAAGTAATGCCACGGACACACACACAGATACATGGAGATACATAGTCCATTATATATACATATATATGTAGATACTACACAAAGTCGTTCACAGAGCTTATGGTCACAGTTATCAGTTGTGTGAAGATTAGATAGAAGAGATAACAATTACCTGAACTGTGTGTGCTGTACCGTGTACCTTATTCTTGGACGTGTCTGTGTACAGTACAGGTGTGCAGTGTGTGTATATTACATCTAATTTTTATTCATTGTGACTTTATGATAGCTTAACCCATTATATGATGTATAGTAAGTGAAGTTCATTAAAAAGCTTTCCCTTTAGGCGCATGTTTTTCATGTTTTGTTTGAAATAAGGGTAAATTAAGCTCGTAGAGGCGCTAGATGAGGTAGAGGCTCGTAGGGGCGCTAGATGAGGTA
>VCRD01007190.1:3882-15805 GCA_006783055.1 Trinorchestia longiramus
ATCATATACATATATATATATATATGTAATCTTTTACGTTATTTTTTTACCTTTCGTATACATAATCAAAAAATTTATTTGTCAATGTCAGTAATTGCTTTGCTACAATAAGTGACTGTGAAACCTCAGAACTTTAGTCACTACAGCTCTTCTTATCTATATCAACATCTAAGTATTGAAAATTTGACACATTCATTGATATATCTTATCTTTTTTACTCTTTTTCTCTGATATGTAACGCCCGTTCATATTAAACACGATGCTCACAGATAACTGTAATAATGATTAAATTAAATCAATCATCAGCAAGCCATACTATACGGTCAACCAGTAATTAGAAATTACAATTTCAATTTAATAACAATCACAACTTATGTTTTAAGTTTTCGCTCTCATAATTTTCCTTTTTTGGTCTTTCTTGGATGTCAAACATCCAATTCAGTTGAATGTAATGATGTCAAATATAATCTGTACCCAAAGAAAATATTTCGCTTATCACCTAAAATGCGTATAATACCCACCAAGTCGGAATTTATATGTATCACCAATGATTACCTCTTAAGTCATCATTGAAAAAGCGAAATTTCATTTGTTTCCCCATGTATATTTAACGTTCATTGCGTGATGTGAATGTTTATGTATACCCGTAGGTACTGCTGTTCTATCATCTATGATACTACGCATAGAATACCTACCACTTAAGGATTTTATGATAAGGCATTTTTAAAAACCAATGCTGTTACATTTCTTATGTACCAACTCTATTGAAAATATTCGTTTTTGTTTTTGTTTTTTTGTTTGTGAAATCGAGCTTAGTGCTCCCATAAAAATAAAATTTTATGCTGTACGAGAATTACGAGTGCACAAGATTCCATTTCATATCTGAAATACTTATGATACATGTTTATTGCTTTTGCATGGCAGAAAAAACAAAGGAGATGGAAGTACCAGTCATGTGTACATGTTTGTTATAGAGCAAGCTAGAGAAGAGATCAGTTGTATACCCGACAGGAGTCATGAATTATTCATTTAATGTAGGTCGTTTGTTTTTCCAACAGACTGTAAACATGCTATGAACCTGCCTACATAAGACTATGTATTTTAAAGCAATGTTAAAAATTTAATCACAGTATCGTTTAACCTTCAATGTCTCAGCTGACTTTGTTTAAATTGTTTCAAGTTTATATGTGTTTCCACATCCCAAACCCTGAATGGAATATTAGCTGATTTTCAACACTCGCCAGATTTTGAATATTTGTGCGTACCCGGAATTTGTGTGACTCTTAATTTCAAGAACGCTAGAATAAATAATTTGTGGCCTAAGAATTTGTGATCCAACACACTAAACACAAACTGAACGTCATACTCGATAGTGTGTTAGAGTTTTGGTCTTTCCCTATCAAACATTATGTTTATGAACAACTCTAGGAGTAAAAATACGTGACATCGCACGACATTTTCGGTAATTTAAGAAACAGAGTGCATTAAAGAGGAGCAGGGCAATTAAAACAATTGAATTACGATAAAAAGAATTGACTGAATAGAGATAAAATCCCGTCTCCGTTGTCTACCACCACAGACAGAGCTAAGTTTTGTTAATTTGTCTTATTAGTTCATTGTAAATGCACAGTGCAAGTTTCCGTAATTCTCATCTAACGTAGGGAAGACTCAGTAATTATAAAAAAAATTCTCCCAGATTTAAGCAATACAATGTAACAAATTTTCATTATCAAAATCTCTGGACGAATTTTAAGATTTTAATTTACTTGGGTATTGTGATATAAAACGGGATGTGAAATACAGTATTCATATAAAATTCCCTTGGCTGCTATGAAAAATCAGAACCCCTTCCACTGCAATACAAACACATTGGGAAGCTGGGAGACCGACGCATAAAATGCCCACTTTTTAGATTTCGACTAATATTTTCAAGGAATTTCCATCACCCCATTGGTTTTCCCTCTTCTCATTCATGTATGAAAAATTCTGCATTTTTTCATACACGTAATTATTTCTGATAAACTAGTTAATTTTCTCATGGATACATTGTGTCTTTACCTTACAATAGACAAATAACACATATGTAATTAGGGACATGAATTTTTTCGTCGACGTTGAGCGTGACGTCAATAAAATTTATTTTTAACAGATGTAGATGAATATAGGTCGAGTGAATGATATTAAACAAATAACATTATTGATAGTATTTTATTATTAGCTATGAACCTGATAATCATTATTCGTTTTTGTTTCAGCTCTACATTTTTTGGTAGTGAACTCACCGAATTAAGTTTTCCCACCATGCATATTGTGGTGTGGCAAATGCTTCACAAATGCTCTCCCCATTGCAACTTTCGCTGAAGCAGCAAGTGAAGTAGAGAGGACGCCGTGAATCTTCTTGTTTTGCATTTAGCTGCAAGAAAGCGCCATGGTTGGGCTGACAGTTCTGGCTGCAGAGGCAATTGAGAGATGAAGCTACCCTTGCAACGTCAGGTGGTGTTCGTTCCCACATCTGTGTTTGACTAAAATTATCATTTAGACAGCAGGCTTGACGTGTGAACTACGTCGGATTTCACTGGTTAATCCCAACCAGTGACTACCACTGTGTAAATTACTGTTTTGAATTTGTGTACCTGAGTGGGATTTAATTATATGGATTTTGATGTACAGATTTTGAAACTTACAGAAGTTCAGATTTTAAATTACTTCTGCTTGTAGATAACTAAACCGAAGCCTAAATTAGGTACTAAACCAAGGGACTTGGCCCATCAACTCAAAACTATTTTATACTTGCCTGTCAAAGTTGTTAAAACTAAAATCACCAAACTCGAAGCTTCTAGATTTGGCAGCTGCGTCGCCTCTAGTTCCTCGTGCTTGGCATCGCACGAAAATTAAATTTCTTGTCGGCCAACGATTTCCGATCAAAATTAAATCTTAAGCTTTCCTTACTGTCTTTTTATGCACCTTCCTCTTTTTGTTTTCTTCTAAATTTCATGTACCACTTTTTTTGTGGTTTATTGAATCACGGAGTATACAAATAAACTTGGGTAAGTGGTTTCCATTCACGTTGTGACACTTGTTTTTGGTCATATTTTTGTAGATAATCTATTCGTGATTTTGGTAATTCAAGGGTCGATTACTCTTTCTTCATTCAGTATAAACTATAGTTGAGGCCGTGCCACTGCTGCTGCTCGTGCATCTGCCTAGTCCCCAGTGACCATCTTTTTTTAGTTTCAACTTGCGTCGTGGTTGTTCCAGTTATAACATATGGTGTAAGCCAAATTGTTTACTGGATGCGGCTGGTAGCTGCTCAATGTTAAATTGGTTTAATATTTGAAATCGTATTAAATCTCAGCTTAGTTTTGCATTTCCTCACAATTTCTCTAATTGTTCCCCTTCAGATTGAGTCTGTCTTGTCTCAGCCATTCTGCAGACTTCACAGACTCAGTGTAACTTTGACCTGTCCCAATTTTAGTGAACGAAACTGCTCGTACTCACCGTGAGTGTTCCCGTTGTGACGCAAATTGCATTGAATATGTAACTTCTGTCCGGTTCACTCTGCCGCGATTTATTCGACTCTTATTTAGAAGGAACTAATAAAATAAATATGTTTTGAATTATTAGAATTGAGGTATTTAAGATACGTAACCATTGTCTCACTGAATACAATGACAACCGAGCTTGTCTTTGACTTCCTGATTTAACAAAAGCGTTGGCGGATAAAATCTTGCACTGATTCTTAATGTCAACGATGGTAACATTATCAATACTTCTAATCGCATAAACAATAGTTACAAGAATATTAGAGGAACCCTAACAAGCGTGTTAATAACGGTGCAATAATTAAATATCAATAATACACCTTGATATTCTCCCCCTCTCCATTCCCTAACGGGAAATCATGGTCTCACTGTAAAAGACCACACATTTGAGACCTTAAACAAGTTAATAATCGGAAGCAAGATGACCATATTACCTAACTCATACATAAAACGAGACCTCACCCAACACTCCTGCTTCATAGAGTTCAGTCAACTGCTGATCTAGTGACATCACAGCGCATACTAAACAGAAAGCATAAGCCTCCAACAGGCTTTCACAGCGTACAGGTGATGTGTTCCTCTTAGTTTGCTGGCGCTTCTACCCTTTTTCCTTTGTAAATATGCTCAAACTTTTTGCATAATGAATTTTACGATTCTGCACCTCAGTGTTACTGCTGATACTGATGTTGGAACTTATACTGAAGCTTGTTTCTACAAGCGTTGTCTCTCAAATTTATTTTTTATCATAGAAATCTGTAAACAAAGCATACTGTACGAGTCTCAGTGTACGAGGTATACCGTACGCGTATCACAAAAAGAGATAAATCATAGAACACACGATGTACACTGTACAGTATACTTGTATGCGGTCCACTGTGCATGATACACATCATATACGAGGTAAGTAGTACAATGCATGTACAAAGTATGCTGTACAATGTACGAGATACAATCTATGAAGCTTACTGTACAGTATACGAGACATGCTGTCTGATGTGTACCGCACAGTATAGGATGTGTACTGCACAGTATACAATGTGTACTGCAAGGTATACGTTGTTTACTGAAGGAACATCACAGTTGTTTAGGAACACTTGTGCCAAGTCGGAATACTGGCAATTGCACGGAAAACTAGTAAAAAATTCATGTCTCCTAGGGTTCGTATGCTTAATATCAGGTGGTGCTATTATTCTAACTATGATACTCCGAGGTTTCTTAAGTCTGAGGGACTAAGGTAATAAGTTTTAATTAATCCTTTATAATTGGTTTTTCAACTGTTCTTGTACCAAGAGAAGGTCAATTCATGACAGTAAGCTCCTCGTAACACACGTCGCCGCATGTACGTGACTGAAATGTCTGTGCGTGGTTCAGGTGTTTTTACTAGAGCTCTAAGTCTACCAGGCACTGCTGCTTCAGCAACACGCAATACTTTTTCTGATATTTTGTTGCCCTCATGCAGCGAGCATTTGCTTCCATGATGAACAAGAGACAAGAAGTCCGTCTGGAGATGGTCAGGGCTTGAAGGAGGCCATTCTTCCTACGAGAAGAAATCTGGGACATTGTCATGAATCCACCTTTGTGTTCTGGTGAAATGGGCAGGCACTCCATCTTGCTAGAAGAAAAATGGACCAACGTTGAACAAGTCACGGATCAAGTGCTTTACCACAAGCTCAAGAATAAGTTCATCATAGTTTGCAGTCTTAATCTTCACTCCTTCAAGAGCAAAAGGAGTTTTACTCCTAGAAGATCCTCCAGCCCAGACCTTGACTGATTATTTTTTTGTGCACGGTAGAAATTTCTAGCATCCTCTGGACATGACTGACAATTTGCTGCAAGAACATTGTGCTTTTGATAACTGTGAGCTTCTTCCACATAGAAAAACTTGCTATCTGAGAAGAAAACGTTCACGAAGCCGTGAGATTTGAGGCGCTCAAGCATGGACTTACTTCTGGCAAGTTTCTTCTTCTTCAAGGCAATTGTCAGGCTGCAAAAATTCCTGGGTTTTAAAGAGGTAAGTAAAAGGCAATTTTTTTGACTCGTTTTAGATGTTCTCCTGCAAGGTTCAGCTCTAAATAATTACAAACCGTAATTTTTTATGGTTTCTAGATTTTTTACTTTGACTGACTCGAATTTAAATGAGTTTAAAACTGTTTTTTATTTACAGTGAACGAGTTACTGTCCAACTTTTTTAACGTACAGATACTTCTAAATCAGGAAAAGTCAGGTGAGGGCATGTGTAATATATGTGAGGATATATTGAAGATAAATATATCGTCTGGATATATTGAAGATAAACTAAAGATTTCCATGCAATTTTGGATAAACTATTTAAACTAAGAAGAACATTAATGAGCTAAGACAAGGTCAATTAAGATCAAATGAATTCAGACAATACAAGATGAACTCAGAAAAACTGTAGTAAAAAATATCAAAAAATTACTTAAAGTTCTAGTAAACTTAGTAAGACGCAGTTGAAAAGAAGTTAAATAAAGTTCATGACATCCCTCATCATCCACCCTCACTTTGTGTGACCATGACTCAACCGCCACTCAACATCTACCTTCATTCTGGAAGAACATGACTGATCCAACACTCGAGTATTTTTTACAGTGCACACTTGGAAACACAGAAATCTGTTCGTGCGACTGTTCCTGTCTGTTGTACTCCTACCTGTTATACTCTGTTCCAGCATGTTGGACTCTTCCTGCCTGTTACAATCTGTTCCTGACTGTTGTCCCCGATAGCAGTCAACTGTTGTTAGTTTGCGGTGTTGCATCTGATTGATACCTCAATCCGTGGCTGTCGCATCTGATCGATGCTGCAAACTGAAACTCGCCAAATTGCTGTTGAGGCAAAAATATACAGTGGTATTTAACAGGTTCAACAGTTATTTAACTTGCAGTTATTATTCTTATTTTTTTTATCATGAAACCTGTTTTTGTCAGGTAGCTTTAACTTGTAAACATTTAGAAAATATTAAGTACAGCACCGGCTTCCATCTAGAAAGCCATTTTCTACTTCAAAATGACCAAATAATTATCAAAATAATTCTAAGTCAAATTCAGTCTAATATTGTCAGAGCTTTTCCTGTTGTACATTCAATGGTGTGTTTCCAAAAAAAGTTTTCGGAAATTGCTGTGACAAATTATTTGAAAATCAGTGGAATGTTCGAAGAAAAGTCTGTTTGGTTCAGTCTAATATTTACGAAATTTCACGTACCTTTGAACGGAACTGTGAGTAATAATTAGAAGTAGGGGTAATACGTGGAACTGGAGGTAATAAGTAGAATCAGGGGTAATGAGTGGAACTGGACATACTAAGTAGAATTGGAGGTAATGAGAAGAACTAGATGTGCTGCATAGAAGTGGGGGTTTTGAATAGAACTAGAAGTAATAAATAGAACTGGAAGTAATGAGTAGAACAGGAGGTTATGAGTAGAACTGGGAGTAGGTTCTGAGTTGAACTGGGTAGGGATAATGAGTCGCACTGGGTGGGAGCACTAAGTCGTACTGGGTGGGAGTACTCGGTCGTACCGGGTGGGGGCAATAAGTCGTACTGGATGGGGGCAATAAGTCGTACTGGGTGGGGGCAATAATTCGTACCGGGTGGGGGCAATAAGTTGTAATGAGTGGGTAATAAGTCGTACTGGGAGGACGATAAATAGCACGCAAGTAAAGGGAATTTTTATTGCAGAGGCTCAGAAATTATTTCCATATCGCACAAATCTGTATGAGGTAGCGAAGGAAAATACAGACACAGATTAATGCTTAATTTTTATTTATGAATTAAGTTAAATTTTACTACAGACCGTGTTTCACAAGTAGTGTGCACATTTCAGTACGAACATAGTATTTTTAGTGTGAATATAAGAATCCTGCTTGAATGACAAAACAACAAAGTATAGGGAATGAAGGCAGAAGCATAGAATCGAATGTTGTGTTACATAACTTTCACTAAATCTACAATACCTGACTATGTAGGTGTTATGGTTGATACCGAAATAAGAGCTGTAGGTGTACTCGTAGATTGTAAAAATAGCTCAAAAACTCTAAATTACTCCATGGTTATAGAGTCCAAAAGCCCTAGATTGTCTATTGGCTCTAAAGACCTACAGCACTAAATAGTCCAGCGAGAACCTCAGCCCCCGCTGACTGCCCAGTGGGTCAACTAACACTGGTAAGGAGTGGTAGTAAAACAGCAGTAGCAGTCGCCGGAGGGGTACCGTACATATTCAGGGCCGCAGGTGTCAGACCAGCAGCCGTACAGGAAGGACTGTGATCGAGAAATAATTGTGAGCACTTACTACATGCAGAAAGAACTATAAGCATCCGTCTATAAATAAGCCATCATATTCAGCTGGTGATATATGTAGAAATTTTTCAGCGAAATTTTGCTGACATTTTACGTCTATCTTTTCTTTTAATTCCAGCAGTTTTTTGGTGGTTGATGCTGAACATAAACATTTACCCACTCCATCTATTTATCAGTCACATAGTCAATGAGTAAATCAAACTTTAATCTGCAGCTAAACAGAAATTCGAAAAGTGGACCACAGTTCACTATTAATTGGAGAAGTGGACAATAGTTTTACATAAACTAAAGAAGTGGATAATAGTTCACCATAAACTGGAGAAGTGGAGCATATCTCTCCACATATATGAAAAGTAAGGCATAACTCTCCATAAATTAGATAAGTGGACCATAACTTATCAAGAGGCACACCTCAATCAACTGGAATATCCCGCCACATTTTGCAACACCTAAATTTATAATTGGAAACAAAACTGTCAAGATTGATCAAAGAAATTATTCAATTTCGAGTAAAAATCAGTATTGATGTCGTTGTTCATTTCTTATTTATTCATTCCTTTCATTGATAAACTTACCAGCAAGCAAGGTCCGTCGCACTTGGAGTTACCGTTGTCTATGGATCTCTCCTCTGGAAAGGAATAATACTCCAATAATTTATTGCCTGATTAAATGCTATTCTCATGAGACAAAGTTAGGCTTCAATTATAACACAACCCAATTGAGATTTTGATGCCTACAATATTTTAAAGCTATTCCTCACTTAATTTTGGATGAAGAGTCTGAAACGGCTGTTAGATTTTGTCCATCAGATCTGGTTTTTGAGGCACACTGAATTGGCTTGTCATATAATAGAATCTGCAAATTTTAATTCCCATGATATATGTTTCACGCAAGGACTACTATAAACTGGACGTGCACCGTCATATAGCTGACTACGCTAGCGGAGGCCATTGCATTCTTAGTAACAAAACATTTTCTATCGGACAAATTGATCAAAAATTACTTCTTTCAAGCAATAACAGTGATAATACGGTTTACAGTTCATTTTAAATGGTTTTAAGTACTGTAATGCTCTGAAATAACAATTTTAACCGGACTTAACATGTATTCTTATATGAGCTTAGTGGTCACTTTATAGAAAGCCGAGTTGCTGCAGTTTTAGATTTTACAAATTGATTATAGTTAAACCTTTTCCAATGCAGACAACCAAACATACAAATATTCACGCATATAAACAAACAGACATAGAATCAAAAACCTACCAAACCGCAGCGATTAGTCAGCCAACCGGGCTTTTTTGACAGAGGTCTGAACAAGGACTACATTCCTTTGCTTGTCTTTCTCTGAGGGGTTGACAGCAAATTGAGTGAGTGTAGTAGTCGTCAGAATACTGCCTTCCTTTGACTCGTACAGTTCCTTGACGTCTGTAAATGATGCCGTGTTTAATTGTCAAGACTAATCTTCTGCCTCTTCTCACTGATCCACTTGTGGCAGATGCAATTGTTCAGCAGATGTAGCTCCAGTTGTTTAGCAGATGTACTGTGTCAAAAAGGAGAAACCAGACACGCTCGTTGTCAAGAGGATGCTTGGCTGTGGCACTGCAATCACCTAGTGACTAGAAAAGAAGTGGCCTTGTAGTCTCGGTTGTTCTCGGCGATGCCACTCAGCAACCCCCCAGAAAATTAAACAGTTGGGCGAATCTGTACTTCATCTACCAAGAGAAACACATTCTTCAGTTGCAGTGTCTGGACTTTTTAAAATGTTTCCCTCAGCACCTGGTCCTTGTCAATTGATGAAGTGTTGTGTTGCAGCTTGCGTTTGCATGGCAGCACCAAGAAGTCTCTGAGCTATTCATAACTACACTTTGGGTATGATTGAAGAGCAAAACAATAAACATTCATGAAAAACTGCTTCTGTAAAAAAGTTCCACCTGATGTGTCAAAAATACCAACTTTTTCTCCTTCTCGGTGGGGACACAGGCTGATGCGTGAGCTTGAAGGAGAGTGACCACATTTTGAATCGTTTTGATGGTCGTGAGGGGTCATCTTAGCATACATTGCGGTGTTTCCTGCCAGAATCAGCTGATGAAAACTCTGTGATGAAAATTCAAAGTAGCGTTTGAATTAAAAATCCTAAAATTCAATCACAGCGTAACTCTCACTCAGTATAGGTGAGTCAGTAATTTGATACTTTGTCTGGAAAAACTAAAAAACGAAAACTCTGTCGGGTCTGTAAAAATTTATGTCCCCAGTTTTTCTTAAACAATGTTGATGTCTTCAATGTCTCTATTGATGATTCAAAGCAGGATATAGGATTAGAAAAAGAGTTACAGCTAAATGTTAGTGAAGATGACATTGAAAATTTGATGTTGTGTTCTTCAGAAGACGATGGAGTGTTAAACTTTTCTTGTGCGACTGACAGCGATAGTAATGATGATTTTGACACCGAACGAACACCAGTAAACTGGATGAGGCCTTTTCACTAATTTCCGATGCCATGAAGTTGTTAAAACTTCAAGATCCTAATTCTGAAAGATTCTGTAAGTTCTCCCGTGACATTACTAACAGTCTTCAAGTGTGTCGATCAATATACAATGAAAAAAGAATGAAAAATATCATTCTTGTTTTGCTTTGAAGCTGTCCACATCAACACCTGATGAAACTTCACAAGCAGAGGTGATTATTAACTGTTCCGTAATTGAGATGAGTGATGATACGTGAACAAAATATCTTTTGTTGGGGGGGGGGGGGGTTAAAACGTTAAAATAATTGGACATGACACTGAAAAGTGACAATATTTTATTCTGATATATCACATTAAATATTTGGTTATCAATCACTTGTTTGTTATATTATATACATGTATCGCGTATGTATTATTTTAAGCTACTGTTAACATTTCTTCTGTTAAAAAGACTAATTCTTAAAACCAATTGCGTCTAATAACCTCATCTGAATAATAATATTGATGTTTATTGTGGTTACTGCGAAATAACATCACAAAAATGGTCTCCGTTTTCTATGTCTACGTACTGTAGTAACTTCGAGACATGCCTCAGCTCGACAGCTTTTATAAGAGCTGGGTGTAATGAAAGCGGGGCCTGCCTGTACTGTTATTTTTATTTCAACAGTAACAAATAAATTCATATCTGATTTAATATCATATATTTTATTTTCAGCTAATTTTCATACCTAAAGATTAGTCAGATGTACGTTCTACGAGATTGTTTACAGTGACTTAATTTTACAAAAAAACAATAAAAAAAACAATTCAAATGTTTTGAGCTCGATATTAATTGTCAGAAATTTACATTTGTTACCCACAAAAAAAAAGAATGGTGCACAATTTTCTTCGACGAAAACACCAACCAATCACAAGTCACAAGGAAAACTCCAACCAATCACATCAGAATAGAATAGAATAAGGCAATATGAACGAGCTGATTGGCCCATTCTTGGTTCAATACCGAAGTCCCAAGCCGTCTAAAATAAATCCATCAGTCATGCACGAACACCTTAACCACGTAAGTCAATTTAGTCATGTGCACACATATCACTCACGCACCGGCGTTTATGTCACGAGCATTTATCTCAATCATACATTAGCTTTAAGGAGTTAGGGACATAGAATTAGTAGGATGTAATACTGGGGGTTCGTAATCCAAAATTTATCGAGACGATTTTTGAATGTGTTCACAGTGCCAGCTGAAACTATATTTTCTGGAAGCTGGTTCCAAGTTGCGGCCATTTTACCGGGAAAATGTTCATAGTTTGGGATGTCTTGAAGTTTCCCAATAATAGTTTTGGACCGTTATTTCTGGTTCGTACATTACCGTATATTTCGAAAAGCTCTTCCAGGGTAAAATTGTAAAGGCCATTGAGATACTTAAAGGTCTCGAAAAAGTTGTCCTCGCAGTCTTCTTTGTTCTAGGGATATAAGTTCAAGGCGTTGAAGACGTCTTTCGTAGCTGAGATTGCAGAGTTCAGGAATCATCTTCGTTGCTTTCCGTTGTATTTTTTCCATTTTATTAATATCTTTTCGTATGGTAGGAGACCAGAGTTGCACTGCAT